>JASTWR010000556.1:0-111489 GCA_030770355.1 Harpagoxenus sublaevis | reverse complement strand
GTAAGAAAGAGTGTTCCCAGTAAGGCTATGTCTACACTGTCTATCTTCCGACGCGTGCTGTTAGGTCTGTTCGTTTTCGCTGCACTTCTGAACTAGTGCAATAAGTTCGAATGAGACGATATATTTTCTTTCATTCTAAAGCCTTGTGTCCACGATCCGAAACTCGGTCCGAGTTTCGGTTTAAGCCATGAAACTGCTACCTTTCTGTAAGAGCTGCAAGTTGATTGGCTTAACCGAAACTCGGACCGAGTTCTCGGATCGTGGACACAAGGCTTAACTTATTGCACTAGTTCAGAGTGCAGCGAAAACGAACAGACCTCTTATGTCAGCTCGGTCTATCTATAGGTCTGTTCTCTATTGCTGCAACTCTGAACTAGTGGAAACTGGTGCAGTAGGTTAGAGTGAAAGAAAATAACTTGTCTCACTCTAACTTATTGCACTAGTTCAGAGTAGAGTCCTATATTATCAGAGAAGCGCAATCCTTACCCCCTCCATGGTCCCCATAGACTGCCATAGACCCCGCAGCTGACCGTATAGACCCCGCAGCTAATCGCTTGTAAACATGTGTATTTGCACACGGACACCACACGGACACCACACGCGGATGCACACGAAATCAGCTGCGGGGTTTACAGTCTCGGTTTTGATTGGTGCCGCGGTCAGCCATCAGCAAGCGTGCCGTCAATGCCGCTTCTCTGATAATATAGGACTCTAGTTCAGAGTGCAGCAATAGAGAATAGGATCTTCATATCTTTATAGTACCTACCTGAAATTATGAATAAGATATCTGTCGGGGGCCGATTCACCATGCTTATCGCCCTAATATGGCCTTTGATTGCATTTTGTGGGCAAACTTAATTTTAAAAAATTGCAAATGTAAAAATTAATATTATTATTCAATTTCTTTGATTATTCCATATAAAGTATAAAAGTATTAAGGTAAAGTCATCAAAAAGTGAATACTTTACGAGATATTTGATATTTTGTATTAAAAATATTATGACAAAATTTTAAATATCTCAGAAAATTCTTAACAAAAGAAAACTTTATTATAGTGTTTTAAAAACGTCTTGACAAGGGCTACAAAAATATGCAATAAAAAATAGAGGCTTTTATATAAAAAATTTAAGGTGCTCTTGATCAAGAACACCTTAAACTTTTTAAATAAAACCCCATAGGGGTTAAATAAAAAATAGTTTTATTGCATATTCTTGTAGCCCTTGTCAAGACGTTTTCAAAACACTATAATGCAACTCTCTTTCGTTAAGAATTTCCTGAGATATTTTCAGAAAGATGCACGGTAGCGCATCTTTCCGTGGTAGCTTGCAATGACACCGATAGGTGGCGCATAATGATGTGATTAACTCGTAAGTAAATTTCAGTTGAGGGCGAATATAAGCAGGTTCAGGCGAAGCAATATCATGAATCCACGAGACATATCTTCGCTAGCAACATTGCTGCGATGATATAAATATATGTATAAAACTATATTTTGCAAAGTAAGATGTATGTTTTTCAAGTATTAAAAAAATTTTTTATTGTAAAACAATATTATTTCTTTCATCTTAAATTAAAATTATCCTATTTGAGCGCATGTAATAATTGCCAAATAAGTTGTAATTAGACGTAGAAAAACGTAGAAATTATGCGTAACAAAGTTTCTACGCGTAATAAAAAAATATTTATTGATTATCTATCTACAACAAATTAAGAAAGTGTGCCAAACCGCGCATTTTCTCGTGAATAGTTGCAATTTTAGCGTAGTTTGGCATTAAAACTTCTTTTCGCGTTGCGTCTCGCGCATTTTCTCGTGATTAGTTGTAATCTTAGCATTGTTTAGCACTAAACTTCTTCTTTCGTGTAGTATCTCTGCTTTAGTTGTAGTTTCCGCGTATTTTTTTTCGTAATTGGTTGTTTTGGCGGAGTTGTTACATAAAAAGTTGTAAAATTTTTTCCGCCAGGGAATCAATGCGTAATCGTTTGCTGATAATTGTTGGTCTAATTTTATCGTTTGTTGGTTTATTATTAGTCTTAAAAACGAAAAATTATCTCACATTAAGGTCGCATCTGCAGTAATCAAAGATTGGTTTATTTGCTTACGACTTAAGGTTTATTTCTATAAATGTAAGGCTAACATCTATAAAACTGGCTATGAATACGGGCCTTACATCGGCAGGAAATCGCGAAGAGAAGATCAAGAAACATGGTGGTATTTCCTGTCTTTTTGCGCCAAGCCATCGTTTGAACGAGAAACTGAGTGAAATTCAGGGGTTTGGTTCAGGGGTTTGGGCTGGGCGTTGATGAGTCAGTCAGTGAGTCAGTCAGTCAGGACATTTGTCTTTATATATATATAGATATTATATATTATATATATTAAGCAAATTTTTTATGAAATAAATATAAGTATTAATAAAAAATTATTACATATTTCGTTACAAAAGTAATTGTTTTTTTCAATCGATCGAAATAAAATTCTTAACTTATTTATACATATATATACGTACGTACATACAACATGAGTGTGTATATGTGTTTGGGTGTGTGTAATACAATATATTTACGTACATATATGTATATTACTAATATCACCTGCAACCAGAATTGAAAATAAATGAAAAAAAGTGAAATCTGACAATATTCGAGCAAAAACTAAAAATGAAAAAAAGTGAAATCTGACAATATTCGAGCAAAAACTAAAAATGACAATATTCGAGCAAAAAAGTGAAATCTGACAATATTCGAGCAAAAACTAAAATGAAAAAAAGTGAAATCTGACAATTTTCGAGCAAAAACTAAAAATGACAATTAATTAAGATACATGTACATATACATATGTATGTACATACAATGTATTTACATACATATTAATATCACCTGCAACAATCTATAAGTTCAGTCTCTAGGATTATCACAACTATGCAGAAGAACAAATATAGATAGCCTAACTTAAAACTCTGAATTGCGATAATAGAAGCAGACATACATCTTTCTTATAGACTAAGTTGTACACTTCTTTTTCTTGTACATAGAAACAAAAATGAAAAAAAATGAAATCTGACAATATTCGAGCAAAACTAAAATGACAATTAATTAAGATACATGTACATATACATATGTATGTACAATGTATTTACATACATATTAATATCACCTGCAACAATGTATAAGTTCAGTCTCTAGGATTACTATGCAGAAGAACAAATATAGATAGCCTAACTTAAAACTCTGAATTGCGATAATAGACGCAGACATACATCTTTCTTATACATAGACTAAGTTGTACACTTCTTTTTCTTGTACATAGAAAAAACAAAAATAAAAGGAGAATAAAATCTAAGAATATTCCAATAAAAACTGAAAATGACAATTAAGATCAAAAAATTTAAAACCAAATAACCTGACCTTTGCTTTTAGAAGGTTATTTATCTTCTTCATTACTTTGTTCGGTTCGATGTATTATTCTTTCTCTTCTCTCTGCTTTCTTTGTTTCGCGAAACGTAGCCATTCCGCCACAATATTATCAAATTCAGCCTCTGTCAAAGTTGAGTATAGTAAAGTTATTTCTCCTGAAAAAAGATAATATAAAGTTAGCGAAACAATGTAAAAAAGATTTCGGTTAACAGATGCGTGTTTAATAACATAATATGTACAAACATACTTCTCATAATTCCAATAAAAAACAGTTGGAGACTTTAAAATTATTGCGAATGCCTTTCCAGGAGCACTTCATCGCACACTCGTTTGTGAAGATTTTGGGGAAAATGCGATGAACATTGTCTCTGTCTTGTCTCATCCTTATCTCATCCTTAACAGCAAATCTGTCTAAAAAAGAAACAATTACAAAACTTTAGTATGATAACAATACACTAAGAAGAAATAGATCAGAACTATTTATAGTACCGGTATTAGAGTAATATAGAAAAATAGAAAAATATAGAAATATTCACAATTATATATATTAAGACCGTTGAGATATACAATCAATAGACAAAGGAAACAGCCAAGCTTGGATCTTAGATAGCTTAATAATATTTCTATATTACACGCGCAGACAAATTCATATACAAGTCAGAAAAATTTTGCACATGTGGTACCATGAAATACTTATGTGCAATACCAAGATAAGATGATTAAAATAATTTTAGGATTTAGTACCTGCAACAAAAATCTATTATACAAATACAAATTTATGTAAAAACTTACAAATTGTGTAACTGCTTCATCAGTATCGCGCAAAAGTGAATCAAAGTCTCGTATGGCTTCAACCGTTTGCAATGGTAAAATTTCTGCGATAAGACTATCGTTATGCTTTCTTGAACCAGGACCGCCGCGGATCCTCAAAATCTCTTCTACATTGGTCATCCGTTTTTTCAGGTCTTTTAACATAAAATACACGTTGCTTGCTTGCGTTCTCCTTCCTTCAGGTATTCTACAATGCAACGAATAATGTTACATACATATACTATACTTAAGTAATAATGTATCGATACGAAACGAAGGTGCAGGAAATTACATTGTCTTGCGTGCGTGTTCCCCACCAGCCGACTGTCGAGTGAATACAGGCTACAATCTGACACCCCTGCCGTGCGAGGTATTTTTGTTGCTGGAAATTAAGGCTTACCTTTGCAGATGAGTAGTGTTGGCTCGGAAACGCTGCGCAACACAAGATCCGACGAAGACTAATAATTATATTTGCAGCAAGCCATACACAATGAATGTACTCTCCAACGTCTTCACGTACGGTATCTGCAACAAGTAGAAAAATATACATGATGAGTATTCATTTTTTTATAAAGTTACATATATATATATATCAGATATATTTTTAATCACAATTTTGTATTTATTGTGATTAATATTTGAGCCGAGAGTCACTCGAGAGTCGGCTGGTAGGAGACACGCACACAAGAGAAAGCAGGTATTTGTGCTCGCAGCTACGTGCTTTGTCCTGAGTGCGTGTTCCCCGCCAGCCAACTGTCGAGTGAATACCGGCTACAATCTGACACCCCTGCTGTGCGAGGTACTTTTGTTGCTGGAAATTAAGGCTTACCTTTGCAGATGAGTAGTGTTGGCTCGGAAACTGCTGCGCAACACAAGATCCGACAAAGACTAATAATTATATTTGCAGCAAGCCGTACACAATGAATGTACTCAACGTCTTCACGTACAGTATCTGCAATAAGTAGAAAAATATACATGATGAGTATTATTTTTTATAACGTTACATATATATTTGATATATTTTTAATTACATTTTTGTACTTGTAATTATTGTATATGAAGACTGAAGTAGGTTATGGTTCACGGCGAATACTGCAAACATAATAGGGGGATTCAAATAAGGTCGAGGTTAACGGTTTAACAGGTTATGTCGGGTTAAAAAGTTAATTCTTTGTAGGTTAGAAAAAGACGAAGAGTGAGTTTTAACCCGACATAACCTATACATAACCTGTCAAACCGTTAACCTCAACTTATTTTGAATCCCCCTAATTAATTTTCTGGGATCCCGCGTGTTTGGGGCTCGTGCATTCCGCAAGCGCGGTAGGGCCGGTAGGGCGTGCACACAGTGCGATTCCGCCGCGACAGACCTGAACAGATCGACCGCGTGCACACGAGCGGTTTCGACCGCGCGGGCCAGCCGCGCGGGACAAGCCGTTCTCGTGTGCACGGTCTGTTGCGGCGGAACCGCTGTGTGTGCACGGCCTACCGCGCTGCGGAATGCCCGAGCCCTAACACGCGGGATCCGAGAGAGAATAAATTATTATTTTTGCAGTATTCGCCGTGAACCATAACCTACTTCAGTCATCTTCATATATACAATAATTGCAGTTAGAAAAATGTGATTACAAATACATACACGAGTATTACACTTAATGTCTTTATAATACGTTTACATATTATCACTGAAGAAATGTTAGAAATCAATTGGATTACCTTTGATGAATAAAACGGCTCGAAGTGCTCGAACACGCTGCACAATGCGGAATCCGACGAGCACCGACGAGTCATCCGAGAGGAAATGGCCGCCGCCGGCAAACCGCGGGAAATCGAAATTGTTTATGCCAGCTGTATCTCATGACAATCATGAAAACTATCATATTTGATGGTCATTACAGAAATTAAAATTTCTTTCCTTTTCTTATCGATTGTTCTCGATTGTGTAATATTAATTGCGGTAATTATTTACAAAAAGACCCCACCCGCCAATGACCTTGACCTTGACATATGTTGTCAAGGTCACTCTCCTGAGTGACCTTCAGAAGTTTTTAGCCGGCGGTCATTATTTGTTAAAAAGTTATTAACAAAAAAAGTTTTGAAAATATAACAGTTATTTTGAGTACTAATATACATAAATGACTAATATTTATGTGGAAATAGTACATGTATATGAACGAAAGAAAGTTAGTTAAAGTAGCGAATTGTTGGTATATTGAAAGAAAAATTAAACCAGAGAATAGAGAGTATGTGCTTCAACTTACAAAGCACATACTTGTAAAGCGCGTCACTAACCTATAGGTTAGTGGGGCGCTTTACAAGTGTGTGATTTGTATGTGCTTCAACTTACAAAGCACATTCTTGTAAAGCGCGTCACTAACCTATAGGTTTTGTCAATAACCAACTATTATCTGCTTTAACAAAGATTTAACATGCTTTTGCCATGATTAAAGCAGAGAATACTTGTATTCACGCTTTCTAATACATAAAATAGTGTATATACTTTTCAATATATCAACTATTCTCTGCTTTAAATAACTTTCCTTTCAATATACCAACAATTCACTGCTTTAAATAACTCCCCACCAAAGTTTTTTTGTTTTTAACTTTTTAATAAACAATGACCGCCAGCTAGAACCTTTTGAAGGTCACTCAGGAGAGTGACCTTGACAACATATGTTAAGGTCAAGGTCGTTTATGCTTTTCAATACTCAAAATAACTGCTATATTTTTTAACCTTATTTGTTTATAACTTTTTAATAAACAATGACCGCCGGCTAAAACAACATATGTCAAGGTCAAGGTCATTGGCGGGTGGGGTCTTTTTGTAAATAATTACCTTAATTGCTATTATTTACGACTCAATAAATATATATATCAATTTGTTAATAGAAAAAATTTAAAAAATGTACAATTAATTACCTTATTTATATCACATTAGGCACATATAATTACGCACATGCATTTTGCACAAATTTTTCTTCTATAAATTTCAATTTTCCACGATTTTTTCATGAATAGAGAGCACTACTACTGGTACTTAGAATAAATTTAATTAATATCATTACCCAGCAAACACAGATGGTTCCTATAATATAACGTAGAAGTAACAACAAAGGTTATGGCTGAGTAAGGTATAGATTATATAATACTGTTTTACATTTACAATATAACAAATTATATATCTATTATATTTCTGCGTTATTAACTGGTGACAATATAATAACAGAAATATAACCGTGATGAATAATATGTTTTATTGCAATGTTATGAAACGTTACTTTAATATTATATAATATAATAATATTAATTATTTAATGTTTTATTATAAGTGCCAGGTGCTCTCTGTTCGTGAAAAAATCGTGGAAAATTGAAATTTATAGAAGAAAAATTTGTGCAAAATGCATGTGCGTAATTATATGTGCCTAATGTGATACAAAGGTAATTAATTGTACATTTTTTAAATTTTATCTAGGGTTGCTTAATTTCCGCTTCCGCTAGTGCCATCGTGCCACGATCGCGATATACATTTAGAAGACCGCGCCCGTCCGTGGGAGATCGTGAATCGCGTTCGCGGGTGTCAGGTGTCTCGTGCGCGCAGCGGCCCGTCGCTCGTGAAAGGACGCGACGCCGGCGAGAGACGGTCAAGGACGTGGTAAAGCGCGTCGCATCGTGCCGCGAGTTGCAACGGCCCGTCATTACGGCCGATCCAGGTCAATCACTTCAGTTATTCCGCCGCTGTGTCAAGTCGCCCGCCCTGCCTCGATCGTCATCATGTACAAAGCGACCCGAGCGTCGTCCCACCGCGTGGGAAACCTCGCCGTCGGCGCCGCGAGAGGTAAGGATGCACCGCGACGTTCTCGCTTGAACAATAGGCGCGGTCGCTCTATCTCTCATTGCGTGTACCTAACCTCGAAAGAACTTGCGTTAGTATCATTGAAATATCGGTTTTTCTTTACAGTTTTAGAACAATGTCGATCACTCAGGATCGTCCGGAATTATACAAAGAAGTCAAGCCCGGGAGAGGGAGAAGCACGATGATATGTATGCTGTGGTAAATGCATTGCAACATTTGGAAAAGGCTTATGCTGGGTCTACATAGAGGATGTAAGATGTAAGCAGTAAGCTATTGACTAATGGGATTTTTACAATTCAAAAATAATCGACTGTGGTTGGTCAATAGCTTACTGCTTACATCTTACAACCTCTATGTAGACCCAGCATTACATCAGGGTCTGCGTTACGCCAAAGGAATACACGGAAGCGTGTAGCAAACTGTTATTGCAATATAGAGCTGCGTTTAAACAGGTGAGCGTTCAGTGCATAAATTAAGAATTAACGAGTCCCTTTATATACGTTATTTTTATATTTATCGAGTATATTTAATGAAGAATAGTATATAAACTCAAGTATATTTAACGGAGAATATATAAACTCCATTTTCTTGTTATAGGTACAAAGCGATCAATTCCCAACAATTGATACCTTCTCCAGAGCATTCCGCTTAGATTGTCCCGCTGCCCTCGAGAGAATCAAGGAGGACAGGCCAATCGCGATAAAAGACGACAAGGACAATACTTCTAAATGCATTGCCGACATTGTTTCGCTGTTTATCACACTCATGGATAAATTACGACTGGAAATCAAAGCCATGGATCAACTGCACCCGGATCTAAGAGATTTCATGGACACCATGAATCGCCTCAATATACTACCCAGTGACTTTGATGGTAAAGAGAAGTTTCAGAGTGGTTGCAGACTCTTCATAATATGTCTGCTTCTGATGAATTATCGGACACTCAAGTCAGACAATTAATATTATTATATTATTAATATTATTATTTCAGATTATTTACTCGCAATCAAGGCATGTATACTATCGGAATTTGCAAGGAAACCCAGAGATTTACGTGACGTAGACAGGTGGAAGGCCACGGAATTTCGGCAATTTTTATTGTACACTGGAATTGTCGTAATGAAACCAATATTATCTTCGACTGCCTATATACTCACTTCGTTTGTCTTTGTGTTGCTATAAGAATATTAATTGATCCGCAATTGTATTTCAAATTTAACGCTTATGCAGATTCACTGTTATTGTGATTTGTTTCCAACTTTGGAAGTATTTATGGTGATGAATATATATCTCATAATGTTCACAATCTTGTTCATCTTGTAAAGGATGTAAAAAATTTTGTTTTATTAGATAATTTTAATTGCTTTAAGATTGAAAATCACATGCAAAAGATAAAGAAGAAATTGCATAATAGCGGTAAACCTTTGGAGGAATAAAAGTGTACGACTTAGTCTATAAGAAAGATGTATGTCTGCGTCTATTATCGCAATTCAGAGTTTTAAGTCAGGTTATCTATATTTGTTCTTCTGCATAGTTGTGATAATCCTAGAGACTGAACTTATAGATTGTTACAGGTGATATTAATATGTATGTAAATACATTGTACATACATATGTATATGTACATGTATCTTAATTGTCATTTTTAGTTTTTGATCGAATATTGTCAGATTTTACTCTTTTTCATGTTTGTTTTCTACGTACAAAAAGAAGTGTACAACTTATTGTTAGTCTATAAGAAAGATGTATGACTGCGTCTTTTATTGCAATTCTGGTTGCAGGTGATATTAATAATATACATATATGTACGTAAATATATTGTATTACACACCCAAACACATATACACTCATGTTGTATGTACGTACATATATATATGTATACATAAGTTAAGAAACTCATTTTGATAGAGAAAAACAATTACTTTTGCAACAAAATATGTAACTCTATTTTATTATTAATAATTATATGTCTGTCATAAAATTTGCATAATATATTAATATATAAATATATATAATAAAGATATGAAAGCCTCATATATAATTACCGTTGTTTATTATTTAATTTAGAGCAATATCTAATAATTTCAATTGTTACATACTTGTTGCAAATGTGAATATCAAAAATATCAATAAATTGCGTGTTTTAAATTAATTTCAAGCAAAACTAAATAAAATAATATTGATTAGTTTTGCATGTAATTAATTACAGAATTTAATATTTGTATAAATATCAAATTCTGTAATTAATTACATGCAAAACTGATCAATAAATTTTATTTATCTTTGCTTGAAATTAATTTAAAACACGCAATTTATTGATATTTTTGATATTTACATTTGTAACAAGTGTGTAACAATGCAATATTTTATTCTCAATTTAATATATAACACATTTCTATACTTTAAACTACAGTTATATAACTGTTCATTAAATTTACATACATATTACATAATCATTTGGTAACATCTTCGAAGATTATATTACACGTTATGTATGCCTTACATAACACGTTATATAATTGCAATTCACAAAAGTGCGAAATTACCACTAACGTGTACATAAACGATACAATCGTGATATATTGCGTGTTACATTTCGTTTTATCAAAATAATATAATAGTAATATACCCGTGTTTGCTGGGTATATTTATATAAATATTAAAGTAACGTTTCATAACATTGCAATAAAACATATTGTTCATCACGGTTATATTTCTGTTATTATGTTGTCACCAGTTAATAACGCAGAAATATAATACATATATAATTTGTTATATTGTAAATGTAAAACAGTATTATATAATCTATACATTACTCAGGCATAACCTTTGTTGTTACTTCTACGTTATATTATAGGAACCGTCTGTGTTTGCTGGGTAATGTAATTTAAAACACAATTTTCAGTTTTCTTTGATTTAGGAAACAATTTAGTTCTTTTTATCTCATAAGTCGAATCGTTATCAAATCCATATCGAAATCGTTGATGATGGACAAACGTGGAAACATTGAAAATCTTGAAAGGAAGTATTATTTTATACTAGCTGGTTACCCGGGCTTCGCCCCGGAGGACCTCTCGCCCCATTGTAGACATCAGTTAGTACCATAGAAAAGTATTACTGAAGTACTCGGTAATAAATTACTGTAAATACTAATGGCAGTATTATTTTGGCCAGTAATTCAGAAATACTGGGCAGTACTGGATTACTTGGAGTATAATTTATTACACAGAACTACACGGAAAAAAAAGATTATAGCTACGGCAGCAAGAATTTGTGTGTGGTAGCTAAATTTTAGTCGTAAGTTACATAGGTAAGGGTCACAAAAATTTAGCTACGGCAAACACTTATTTAGCTACGGCAGACACATACCTATTTCCAATATTCACCAAAAATTAAAAAAAATTATATTTATTTCGCAATTTTATTACTATTTTTTAACTAAATTTGTTTCTTAAGATGCAGCCTATGATGATTCCATCTGAAAATAAGTATTTGTAACTGATTAAATGTCTTAAAAAACACACTTACCTTAGTGGGATTCAAACTTGGGACCTCTGGATCGTGAGCCAACTGCCTTACGTGGTAGACTACTTCTTAATTTAATGTAAGTGTTATATATTGTCTACATGTCATAACCATAGGCCCCTACCGCCACATAATTTATAGAGCAAAACAAAAACAGAAAAATGATGATTTCTTATAATTAAATAGTTATTGTTAAATAATATTTTAAGTAAATATTAATATTAAATAAATGTTTTTTTAAATTATTATAGTAAATAAATAATTATTGTAAAATAAATATTAAATTAATGTCAAATAAATGTTAAATATACGTTTTCTTTAAATCATTATTGCAAATAAATAATTAATATAAAATAAATATTAAATTAATGTCAAATAAATGTTAAATAAATGTTTTTTCAAATTATTATTACAAATAAATAATCAATATTACATAAATATTATATTATTGCCAAATAAATGTTAAATAAATGTTTTTTAAAATTATTATTGTAAATAAATAATTTATGTAAAATAAATATCAAATAATGTGTAATAAATGTTAAATAAATGTTTTTTCCAATTATTATTACAAATAAATAATCAATATTACATAAATATTATATTATTGCCGAATAAATGTTAAATAAATGTTTTTTTAAATCATTATTTTAAATAAAAATTTATGTAAAATAAATATCAAATAATGTTTAATAAATGTTAAATACATGTTTTTTAAAATTATTATTGCAAATAAATAATTAATATAAAATAAATATTAAATTAATGTTGAATAAATGTTAAATAAATGTTTTTTAAAATCATTATTGAAAATATAATTAATCAATATAACACAAATAATAAATTAATGTTGAATAAATGTTAAATAAATGTTTTTTTAAATCATTATTGTAAGTGAATAATTTATGCCATAATACGGATTTTACGATTCTAGTAATAAATGACTCCTGTCGATCCTTAAGGACAATTAATTATATGAATTCAGTACTTCGGGCGTTTGCCGCCCCAGTGTTGAATCTCATCTATACCAGGGCTGCATTCGCAGAGCACGCTTTCAGCGCTATTGTATCATTCTATCTTTATTATTCATTATACGTAAAACAAGGATAGAATGATGTAAAAGCGCTAAAAGCGCGCTCCCCAAACGCAGCCCAGTACTTAAGTACTAGACCAAGTAATGAATTACTATAGAAAAACTACTTACTCATTCTATCAGTACTTCACGTCTAAGCTCAACTACCAGAATCTCTAATACTCATGCTCAAATACATTTAGGATAATGCGCAGTTTAATTCTATGATCTACACTGCTAAAATCAGTATACGAATATTGCACGGTACTGACAAAAAAGTTTGACGCCTCTTCACCCTTCAAAGTTTGGCTGCCGACCTTGATGCTCTGTAGCAAGCCTAAAAAATAACATACAGAGAGATAAAAATAAGTGTGCAAGTAGAAACTTGCACATTGCTTCCTCATAGCTTTTAAGTGTGCAAGTAGAAACTTGCACATTGCTTCCTCATAGCTTTAAAGTGTGCAAGTTGAAACTTGCACATTGCTTGCTCATAGCTTTAAAGTGTGCAAGTAGAAACTTGCACATTGCTTCCTCATAGTTTTTAAGTGTGCAAGTAGAAACTTGCACATTGCTTCCTCATAGTTTTTAAGTGAGCAAGTAGAAACTTGCACATTGTTTTCTCATAGTTTTTAAGTGAGCCAGTAGAAACTTGCACATTGCTTTCTCATAGTTTTTAAGTGAGCCAGTAGAAACTTGCACATTGCTTTCTCATAGTTTTTAAGTGAGCCAGTAGAAACTTGTACATTGCTTTCTCATAATTTTTAAGTGAGCAAGTAGAAACTTGCACATTACTTAATCAACATTTTATTTCGCTCATAAAGCTTCCTCTATGAAGAAGCCAAATTTTTTCTTTAATATATAATTATTAGTAAATATTTATTAATTTGGCTTCCTCATAGAGGAAGCTTTATGAGCAAAATAAAATGTTGATTAAGTAATGTGCAAGTTTCTACTTGCTCACTTAAAAATTATGAGAAAGCAATGTGCAAGTTTCTACTGGCTCACTTAAAAACTATGAGAAAGCAATGTGCAAGTTTCTACTGGCTCACTTAAAAACTATGAGAAAGCAATGTGCAAGTTTCTACTGGCTCACTTAAAAACTATGAGAAAACAATGTGCAAGTTTCTACTTGCTCACTTAAAAACTATAAGGAAGCAATGTGCAAGTTTCTACTTGCACACTTAAAAACTATGAGGAAGCAATGTGCAAGTTTCTACTTGCGCACTTTAAAGCTATGAGCAAGCAATGTGCAAGTTTCAACTTGCACACCTTAAAGCTATGAGGAAGCAATGTGCAAGTTTCTACTTGCACACTTAAAAGCTATGAGGAAGCAATGTGCAAGTTTCTACTTGCACACTTAAAAGCTATGAGGAAGCAACGTGCAAGTTTCTACTTGCACACTTAAAAGCTATATGGAAGCAATGTGCAAGTTTCTACTTGCTCACTCTTTTTATTATCCTAAAAAATCATTTTTTGAAGTCTCAATTATTAAGACTTGAGATGTTCTAACTGCAATTAAAAAATTAGCCTTTTTGCAAAAAGACTAGCCCTTTTGCAAAAGGCCGCCCTTTTGCGAAACATTGATCGTTGATAAAATCGTAATTTAAAAAAAATTTAGCCCTATATCTCAATATTTGCATAAGTTAGAGCAACCAGGGACATTTCTAAAAAAATTAAAAATTAAAAAAAAAGAACCCTTTTACCGATTATCGCCAAATTCAATATCAACCTTTCTTAAATGATACTTTATTGATTTAAAAAAAAAATCGGCCCAATATCTCGATATTTTCTGAAGTTAATGCAACCACGAACATTTCTAAAAAAACTCAATTTTTTTTTAAAAGAACCCCTTTACCGATCATCGCCAAATTTAATACCAACCTTCCTTGAATGATACTCTATCGATTTAAAAAAAAACAACCCAATATCTCAATATTTGCGGAAGTTAAAGCAACCACGGACATTTCTAAAAAAATTCAAAATTTTTTTTTAAAAAAACCCCTTTACCGATTATCGCCAAATTTAATACCAACCTTCCTTGAATGATACTCTATCGATTAAAAAAAAAACAACCCGATATCTCAATATTTGCGGAAGTTAAAGCAACCACGGACATTTCTAAAAAAATTCAAAAATTCTTTTAAAAAGAAACCCTTTACCGATCATTGCAAAATTCAATACCAACCTTCCTTGAATGATGCTCTATCGATTAAAAAAAAAACAGCCCGATATCTCAATATTTGCGGAAATTAGAGCAACCACAGACATCAAATCTGCACATACACACACACACACACACACACACACACACACACATACGGACATTTTTTTAAATGCAATTTTTCGACATTTTAGAACATTCTGAACACATTGGCAGCGGCAACTAAAAAAAAATTTTTTTCACGAAAACAAAGCTTCCTCTATGAGGAAGCAATAAAGATATTATTGAAAAATAAAGATAATTGATGATAAATGATAAGGTAAACATAATTCAAATTGGTTGTATCGGTCAAAATAAAAGTGATGCTTCAAGCGGAAGAAAAGTACTTGCTCATTTTCTTTATTCACAACTAAACGTTTTTAATAGTGTGTCAAGCAATAGCATATCGGAGTTTGTTAACTTTACCTCCTAGCATTGACGTCAAGCTTGATGTCATGGGGGCAAACGCATTTTCTTTCTCACCATCGCTACTATGGGACTTTGATGATCGTCGATGATCGTTGATTTGACCATTTTATTTTCATATGCTGTGCATATGCTGTCTTTTAATGAACGTTGTCATGTCGAGATCTACTCGACGTCTCGACGTAAGTAACTCGCTGCTCCTCCAAAAAATATGTAATTTTCACACTACTGCCGATAATGGTCTGTTCTTTTTCGCTACACATGTGAACTAGTGCAATAAGTTCATTTGTTGTTCTAGTGCAGAAGTGCAGCAAAAAAGAACAGAGACCTAAATTCATTTTTATTTTTATTTTGAATATAAAGCTTTCCCCATTGAACTATGGCTGCGGTCCACTTGACGCTACAAATGCTTTGAAGCGTTCTTCTTCTCTTTCTTTCTTCATTAAAAGAAAGGAGAAGAGGAATGCTTCAAAGCATTTGGAGCGTCAAATGGACCGCAGCCTATATACCATACTGGACGCGCTCGGCCATACCCCCTCCACTGTTACCGCGGCCACGAAGAGATAGTTGAACTGCGACGAAGCTGTCTCTTTCTACTGTAACTACCCTAACTGAAAACATTGTCCTGCAACGAACGACCGCCGCGACCGGTACGCACATGTGCGCACCGGTATGATTCTACTGCAATTGTCGCAAAATCTTCAATATTCTTTACAAATATAAAACATTGTTTACTTAGTCTATACGTCAGGTCGATTGAGCATTTTTATCCAGGTTGATGGCTAAAGTTAATGTTCTTGTATGTTTTTTGGGTCGTAGAACAAGAATCAGTAAATAGTTTTTTCGTAAGTCAATGCAATAAAAAGTGATTAACAATTTATTTGTTTAAATTGCCGAGCGATCAAACTATACATCTTATAAAAAAATAAACTAGAGAAAATTTGTTCCTTTTTTCACGACAAACAATTTAAATTTTTTCAAAATCTTGATTATTGACGGAAATATGCTAATTTTTATTTTTCTTTAAATTTTTTTTTTTTTTTGTTTTTGCAAGTTTGAACAAGTTCAGTTTGAACTGTTTTAACAATCAAATTGAGCGCAAGTGCGCACGCCTAACATGTTAATTAGGTGTGCGCGCTTGCGCTCAATTTTGTCGTTAAAATAGTTCAAACTAAACTTGTTCAAACTTGCAAAAACGAAAAAAGATTGAAAATAAAAATTGACATATTTCCGTCAATAATCAAGATTTTGAAAAAATTTAAACGCCATTTTGTTTGTCGTGAAAAGGGGAACAAATTTTTTCTAGTTTATTTTTTTATAGGATGTATAGTTTGACTGCTAGGACAATTTAAAAAAACACATTGTTAATAACTTTTTATTGCATCGACTTACGAAAAAACTATTTATAGATTCTTGTTCTACGACCCAAACAACATAAAAAAACATTAACTTTAGCCATCAACCTGGATATGGAAGGTCCTAAAGCTTCAAATGCTAGAGTAAGATAATCTTGAATACTAGTCGACAAATACGCGGCTCGCAACGCACTCTTTAAGATATCTGTGAGTAAAACCGGCCATTGTATTCTCCATGATATTCCCACATGTGCATCAATAATTTGATCAATCAAATTTTACGATTTCTATATTAACGCACAAAGATAGTCTAAAGGAAATAACGAAAGAATCGATAACTTTGCCGTTAAATAACAAAATTTTATTTGCTGAAGGCTTTCATTATAAGTACAGAGAAAAGACTAATAGTTAATTAAATTAATTAACTTACGTAAGAACTTTGCCATAATCCCGAGCATTGAAGTATTCTTCTGCCATTTGCACGACTGTAAAAAAAACGGAGAAGGAAATTTTATGCATGTTTTATAAGTATATTACAAGTAATTTTTATCTCTAAATTTTTAAAGACATGTACCTAATAATCGCCGCATTCTTGGACAACGATACACTTTGAATTGCAATATCGCATTTTCTAGTAAACCGATAATTATCATCTGAAAAGGAATGCAAATGTTTTACAACGATTTATTTATCACATGTTACCTAAAAGCACAGATATATACATAATTATCTTACAGAATGATTAACTGCAGTCTTTTCCCTGTATTGTAAAGCTTGTATGCCAATAGCTTCTCTAGCTGTGTCTGCCGGTTCTGCACTTAATTTCCCAGGTCACCACGGCCGTTGTCCATAAAATTCGAGTTTCTCTTCACCTAGTAATGGATCTGGATCTGGATAGCTGTTTATATGCTAACAAATAGTATTGAAACTCAAGTGATATAACAGAAAGCATGATGTATTTGTTAAAAAAAACTATAATATTTATACCTGACAGAGTTCTTTACACGCAGATTGTCGTAAACTTGCATGACTGGCAGCTAATTGGAAATAATATCCCGGATGTAGCGTTTGAACAGCAGGTAATCCTTGACGAATGGCCTCATCAAATAATTCTGCAAATGTAGAGAATTGGCTACTCATCCAAGCATGATGTTCAAACATGAGCTCCTTTGGACCAGTTTTTAGTTTAAATCTAAACATAAACATCAATTAGTCATTATCGTTAAAATTTAAAATTTTTATCTATAAATTATTGCAGTAAATATTAATACCTTTCTGTGTGAAGTCTAAATTGAGAAATAGCATCTTTTGGAAGATTTAAACTAAACATTATTCTGCATAACTTGTAGTTTATAAAGCCAGCAATAGTTTTTATTTCTACTGCGTTTGCATCTGTCATTCTTGTTTCTAGATTGGGGTAAGCTTGCATATAATGCCTGTAAAACATTTATATTTACATATACATATGTATATATATTACAATACACGGTTGTTCACATATTTTTAATCTTACTTTTGGGCAAGATGCAGTTCTTGCTTAAGTTCATTCAAGAATGCCATTTTAAATTGATGACGAACAAATAAGTATTGATGAACATTCTTAGTAAGTTGATCGCGATGACTTTTGACATTCCGATATTCGTGATGATAAAAGTTTTGCGCCAAATCGTAGAACGCCGTCTCTAGTCTGTAATGAACAAGATTTATTATTTTCTTCAAATATAGAGAAATAAAAAATAATAAAATTAAAAACCTAGATATATATCCCAATAAGTGATCAGCATGTGGCAGAATATACAAAAGCTTCGCTGTTAAATCACAAGCTCCACATAACGCCGTTGCACGCTCAGTCGCAACTACGTTTTCGGCACCAGGAAGCGGTTGAACGGCATGTTGTATCAATACTACAGCTATTTTCGTACTTCTCCCATCAAGGGCAGCTCTAAAAAGAACATCGTATTGCTCGTATCTCGTATTGCTTTACATTGTATTGCTGTGTGTTGAATAAAGCATACCTGTCACGTATATCTTGTCCAGCGTAGAACAGCAGTAGGTAGACAACCCAACCAGCAGGTTACAAATAATTGCAATTTGTAACTTTATAGTAGCGTTGATTTCACTCAACAAAGGCACCGTCGAGATACAGTTGGGAAACTTGGAACTTGCGAGTCTGAAAACTAAAAACAGTTTTATGTATTGACAAATATATGACAAATAGAAAAACAATTGTATTAAATTAATACTAAAACGTTATGTAAAACTCGTAAAACTAATCTGCTGACGATTTAGAGGTTAAGTGCGCGGACACGTCACGAGCGGTTTGGACCGCGCGGTTCCGCCCGCGGCACAAACCGCTCGTGTGCACGCCGCACGGTCTGTCGCAGCGGAACCGCGCGGACCACACCGCTCGTGTGCACGGATCTTTCGCGCGGATCTTCCGCGCGATAAAAACCGCTCGTATGTGTACGGTCTACCGCGCGGTCCAAACCGCTTGTGTGCCCACATCCTAACCCTACGTTGCGGAAACTGCATATCAAATATATATTTGAACATATATCTTTTGATTACCTTTGATCTCAATCACCGCGCTTAGTAGTCCTCGTGTATTGCATCTTGCATCGTCCAATCGTCGCCATGTCACCAGCTCAGAGTAGGGCTACCGGAAAAAGATCGATACCGGAATCATGGTGTAAGTAACAAGGTGAAGCATTCCCGACGCTGCGCAGTCGTTCAATTTTTGAGCCAATCAGCGCGCGACCTGTTTTGCGAGAAAAGCAATATGGCTGCTCCTGTCAGTGCGTCATCTGTCACGAGTGTCACATCGGTCACGTTCGCGTGCGTCTGTTGTCAAAGCGTCGTTGTCCCGGTAAAAACTTTTTTTATATAAAAATATGGTAATTATTTAGAATACCCTCTCCACCTCAAATATCGATGAAATTAGGCTTAATCGATTCGTTTTTGCATAAAACGAAAGAATCTGGCAGAAAAATGCGGCGGTCTGCCCTGCGAAGCGAGATATTTAGCGTTAAAGTTGACGACTCTCAGGTTATGAATCCTGTCATACCGACGCGATGTAGCGACCATGAACATGCTCCCCGGCCACATGCGCATGCTCTGTCAGCTCTGTGGCCACATGCGCATGCTCCGTGTCCGAACTCCGCACGCGCATGCAAAAGTGCGCGAATTTGAAACGTATGCATACTTATAATGCATAAATATAAATATGTACTTTTCATATATCAACTATTCTCTGCTTTAACAAATTATTTCAGCTATAGATATTAAGCGTCGAAGTTAACAAAACAGAAATAATTTGTTAAAGCAGAGAATAGTTGGTATATGAAAAGTACATATTTATGTGTACTTATTTATCGTACATATTTATATGTACTTATTCATCGTACATATTTATATGTACGATGAATAGTTGGTATATAAATATGTACTTTTCATATACCAACTATTCTCTGCTTTAACAAATTATTTCTGTTTTGTTAACTTCGACGCTTAATATCTATAGCTGAAATAATTTGTTAAAGCAGAGAATAGTTGATATCCCAGATAGCAAAGAGAATTCCAAAAGAATTCGACATGAATTTGCAGTTTCCAAAATGAATTCCTCAATGAATCCCATTTCTGTCCGAAATGAATTCCTAAGTGATTCTTTACGAATTCGAAGTTATGTCAGCATTTGCGAATTCTTTTGTAAATTCCAAATGATGTCTGAAAAACGGAAAAGTATTCCTTAAAGAGTTCGAAAAGAGTTCAAAAGGATTCGAAAGAGTTCAAACAGAGTTCTAAAAGAGTTCAAATAGAGCTCTACACGAGTTCGGAAGTTCAAAAAGAGTTAAAAAAGAGTTCGAAATGAGTTCTAAAGGGACTGCAAAGGCTCGATAAGAACTCTTGCGCTGTTCAGGGTCATTTTGAAAAGAGTTCTGTGAGAGTCCTTGCTCTAATCCATAAAAGAATCGCATTGAGCCCGTTTAGCACATGCTAACAGTTGCAAGTTGTTTAATGTTTCTAGTGGTTTACTTTTCCGATTGGGCTACAAATATGGTCTTAACCACATCGAAAAACTGAACCACTAGAAACACTGAACAGCTTTGCAACTGTTGGCACCTGATGAACGCGCTATTCCTCGATCTCTGTACGAAATAGAAATGTAAGTTAAAGTGTATTATAACAGAAAAGACTTAACGGTAAGCATATGCTTCAACGTCAGATGTATTATGTTATATATATATATATAGTTATATCAGAAGTTAAACATTATTAATATTTTAATACAGTATTTTCTATCATAATACATTTTACCTTACAGTTAAGTTCCGTATTTCCGTTTTCTTTATTGTATACTTTGAAGGCGTAAAGGAGTAACTGTTCATAATATATTGAATCACCATGGACAATATCCCCTGAAACGTATAACTCCTCGCGTCCCGAATATACATAATTAAAAAATCTCGCATTTTTTAATGATCAATTTTTATTATTTCATATATTCAAAAGTTATATATAGTTATATAGAAGTTATAGAAACGACGAATTTATATAAAGTTATGAGTATACAAAATTTGTACAAACTTATACAAAGTATACAAAACTTATTATTTATTGAACTTATTATAAAAAAAAGTTATATAATATATGAACTATAATTTATGAATTTACTTATAGTGTACAACTGTACAACTTATAAAAACTAGTAAAACTTATAGAAACTTATCGCATTTAGTTATAGAAACTTATCGCAATTAGTTATCGCATCCTGTCCGTTGCATGTTGCAACCACGATTTAATAGTTTCTTTGATGCTCGTTCTGGTCGCATCTGTTGCTTGGAAATAGTTTCTGCAACAAAAAAAGTGCTTCATAAGACACGTTTATATAAGCAGGTTTTGAATTATATTTTGATTTTCAAGAAACTCACTGATAATCAATTGACAAATTACAGTTGAACTGAACTTCAGTGTTTTACGCTGCCCAGACCAGGAGTAAATTTTCGCCAGTGAATCAGTCATGACATGCCTCAACACCGCCCTCGTAAATTTCGATGCGTTTGCCCCGCCTACCAGTTGTATGTCGCGAATCTAAAAACAGAGATTATGCATGTGTGTATATATGTATGGATGTATGTATGTACGTACGTAATGTATATGTATATATGTATATATGTATGTATGTATATATATATATATATATATATATATATATATATATATCAGAAAATGTGATAGCATATATATGTCTATACTTGTATATAAAACAATGCAAACTTACAAATTGACTTCGAACATCAGCAGACTGTGACAGATTCGCATCAAAATCCTCTAATTCCCTGTTATTTTCCAGTGGAAATTGTGGTAAAAGATTCTGCTCTTCCTGCGGCAGTGGCCTGCCATGATCTTGCAAATTAATCAGATGATTCAATTTTGATTCCATTAGTTTATAATATTTTAGGAACTGTCCCACAGTCATCGGTTCTGAAGTAGATGTACATATTTTTATCAACAAATGCGAGGTGGATATTTATTTATGGATATTATTTGTATTTTATTTTACCGAGTATTTTTATATAATCATAGACATAGACAATATAAAATATGTAAAATTGAACCCATGGCGATCAAAAGGGGATATCGGAAGTTATTCGTGTACCACAGAACAAAAAATGTATACATTAATGACGATAATGTAGCTATCGGTTGAATTATAACAGCATATTTGTTCGAAAAGTATTTTTGCTCATTTCTTTTTTATATTTTCAAATACATATGAAAAATGAAACACTACTGTAAGACTCATTGGTATGTTTTGATTAGTATCGATATACTTAAAATAAGATACAATTGTGTCAACTTAATTCTTTTCCGTTCTTTTATAATTCCTTTCAATCTCATTTCATTTGTTGAGATAAGAAGTAGATGTTGAATGAAACCATATCGTATATATATAAAAAATATACTGGAAAAATTATAATAAAAATAACATTTTCGAACAAATATGTTGTCATAATTCAACCGGTAGCTATACATTGTCTTGCTTAATTTATACATTTCTTGTTCTCCGGTGCACAAAGAATCTTGAATAAAACTTTATGCATATGGGAAGTTTCCATTATGGGAAGTTTTATAACCTTATTCATGACTACAAAACTATTCGATAAAATAAAAATCAAATTGACGTGAAATTATCGTGATTATAATAACATATTAAAATGAAATAGAAATAGTAAATTACAGTTTCCCCTTAACGATTCCATTACATTTATTTAGTTATAATACAAATATGAATATTTTATAATTGCAGACGTTTTCATTAAAACTGTTTAGCACTGCCAGGGTCAGATTATACATAAATATTATTCTATTAAAATAGCAATACCTGACTGAGTATTCCTCTTGGTGGTAGCTGGACCGCGCTCTCCTCTTTGCAAACCATGTGCACGATCATTTTGTGAACTTACAGTCGATCCCATTGATTCGTTCGTCTTGGTTCCACAACTTTCGTTCGTTTGTGTGGTATCCGTATCATCTCCGCTTTCCCATACATTTGTTGCAGCTGAATTGTGATCATCTGTAAATAAATGAAAATAATATAAGACTATACCCTTATTATTACAACATTAGAGCTGTAAATGTTTGAAATAACTAGGAAAGGGATTTAAAACTTATCAATTTTCTAATTTTTTGTTTAAATAATTTGGTATTGTGAAAAAAGGTGAAAGGTTACATTAATAAAAACTGTCAAAGACACTATTTCAACATCACTATTTTATCACAATCAGGATAAAAACATTTTTAAAACATTTTTTTTAATTTGAACTACATATCTTTTGAACCCTGGAAAAAACAGTAACGTTTTTGTTTTTTTCATATCTTACTCCTGAGATTATAAAGAACATTAAAAAAAAACCATGAAAAATAATAAAAAATTGAAATAAATAATTGTTTTCAAATGTTAATTTTTTTTAAATCTGTGGAGTAAAAAAATAAGGTAACTTTAAATTAAATTATACGAACAGTTTTCATTTTCATTTTATCACGCTATCCTATCCTTTTAATTTACCCATTTCATTTGAAGTGCCTACGGAAACGATTACTGACATAATAATTAATATTACCTGTTCTACGTTTTTTCATGGGCACTGATGACCCCTCACCTGTCGAAATATATTCCTGTGTTGTGGGCTTAACTGTAACATTATTTGTAAAAATGTAATTTTTATAATTTCGTACCCTCACCTAAAAATACTTTTTATTTTGAATAACATGTAAGATTTTATGTTTTTATAATATAATTGATATATTTCACACTTTGAACAGACTTTGCCGCCTTACTGCTCGTTACCGCTCCCACATGGCACTTTAAGTCGCAGTCCATACGTCCAGATGCAGGCAACTTACTCTTTGTTTGTTTTTGAGCATATGACAATTCCTTTTCGACGACCGAATTTGAATTATTTTTGGAACCTTTGTTCGCCTCAATTAGTTCTATCAATTTGTCAACAAAAATATATACGAACATGAAGTACCACATATGTAATATGGCAGAAAGAAGGGAAATTAATTCAAAATGTACTATTATATTATTATCTAAAATTATTTGTATTGTAAATTGTAAATATTTCTGTCAACATTACTTGCTTCTTCTTCTTTCTTTTCTTTTTCTTTTTCTTCTTCTTCTGACGCACTTGTCTTTTCTTCTTCTTCTTCTTCTTCTTCTTCTTCTTCTTCTTCTGACGCATTTTCCAAGTGTGGAGGCTTTCTACCAACACGTTTGTTCATCGTTCCAGATAATGCTTTGGAACATGTTTCATCGGTATCTTCATTCGTCGAAGCTTGCATACAATGCTCTTCAACTTTATTAGCTACTTCAAATGTTTCTGTAAATATATAAGGGTATATTAGTTTACAAATTCTTTTACAAAGTTTTATCTGTGTAAACAGTTTAATAAAAGTATACCGACCGAATGGTCCCAGCAATTTATGATATTTATCATCTTGCCACTCGCCGTCTGGTTCGAGTAAATGCATCTTTTGCTTCGTAAATTTCTTTTTCTTCGGAGGCCAGCAAACGGACTTAGAATTAGATTTGACCCAATTTTCAGGAACAAGGTTACAAAATTCATCAAAAAAGACGACAAAATACTGCACCATCTACAAAGAAATAGGTTCCATATATATATAATTAATGGTGCAAAAGCGGTATTGCGTATTGGGTTTCTTCAAACGTTACTAATAAAAGTTTGCGGCTTATTTGTTCCGCAGGCCATATTTGTGGTGGTGACAGATTTTTTATCTTATAAATGTGCATTTTGCTCGATGAACATGGATAGTTTTGAATAT
The DNA here is from genome assembly GCA_030770355.1 of Harpagoxenus sublaevis. Classification (NCBI taxonomy): domain Eukaryota; kingdom Metazoa; phylum Arthropoda; class Insecta; order Hymenoptera; family Formicidae; genus Harpagoxenus; species Harpagoxenus sublaevis. The sequence continues at coordinate 86,495 of JASTWR010000556.1, read as the reverse complement.
CCTCTTTATTTAAAAATGCACAACCAATAACTATAATAACATTTCCCCGGAATGCAATATGATTGATGAAGATGATAGTTCCATCAGTCAGTAAGCAGCAATTATCTGGCCTTTTGTTTGACACTTCGAAAGTTTTAAATTGTAAAACTTGATGCTCGCTGTGACAATCCATAGGAAGTTTCGACCTAAGTGGTCTCTTTACTAGAGGATACTTAATATTCGTGGTTTCTATCATTTGCACAGATTTATCTTAACCATTTTGTTCCGATAATCGCCGATGAATTTGTTGCAATGGATTCGCGTGTTTTCGTAGCAGATGTTTCAAAGTTTGCATATAATTTTCAAAATCGAAAGCACTAAAGCCGTCTAGTGGGCCAAATGTCTTTACAGCTTCATTCAAATGGATCAAATTATGTACGTTACTTGTGACATACTGTTCTCCGTAAAAGATTTTAAATTGTTGTACAAAGTATACCAACAGTTCTTTGGCATAGTTATTGTTGACATAGCAATCACGTGGATCGCACAGTATCCGTATCGCGCAACTTAGGACATTGAAATGGATTATATACTTTTTGGGAAGAATTGGTTGTAGCAAAATCGGTCCCAAGTAAAGCAAAAAAGTTCGGAATTCAGTGGCTTTCCAGCGATGCAATTCCTGCAATCCTCGAGGTTTCCTATTGAATTCCTTTGGCATCCATTGTGCACAAGTTATTAACGCATCAGATAATTTCTGTACAGTCTCGGCACTCAATGTTGGAATTCTACGACGATCCAACCATATTGTTAACAATGCCTTCATAACTCCCAAGCACACTAAATGCATATAGTCGAGCGGAAATTGAGTTATCATATCTATAAGTAATGACTCAAATGGTGAGGTACCTGTATGATGCTCTTCATTTGTTCTGTTTCTAAAACTTTCATTTGTACGTAGAGGTGCTGATTCAGAAAGAAAGACCATTCGATTCATAAAATCTCCTTCTTCGATACAAAATCCGCAGCTGGAGTACCCATTAAATTGTTTTGTACATTTTACAAACGACCTCGCAGGACTGTCACAAATTATGCACCTTATTGTTACAATAAATCTCTTCGAATCCACAACAAATCCTTCATTGTTTAATCTCTTATACTCATTTATAAAAGGCGTTAGATAGTCGTCAAGTAAATGTGGTTTTTGGACGCCATAATATACTCCAATAACAAACGGGGTCTTAGAAAAGTCGTGAATAACTTTTCCCAAAATTGGCCACAAACTTGCACCAGAGGATTTCGCTATGGGTAGACCATCGATATTTAAATCAATTTTAATTTCCGTCCCAGCGATGCAAAATGTTTTTTCACGCAAATGTTCTTCGAGAGCTGTTTGTAATCCATAATGAAGGTATGCTCCAGGTGGACATTGAGTAATTTGACAACTAGAAGTACGCGGTGTTTTTAATAGAGTACGAGCGTCTTCTGGCAAGTTTTCGTGTCCCGCTTCTCTCAAAAGTTGTAAGAGGCGGTTCAAATGAGCATATTTTATTTGAGTATCCAAAGCGAACGATGTTAATTCCTGTTTAAAATCGAAGGTTTTAGGAATAATTGCTGGATCATTCTCTTGAATTTCCTCATCCGAGTCACTGTTGCAACCTATATCTTCCGGCACGATAATTTGTGCAATGCAGTTTTCCACAGCTATTTCGATGTTCTGAATATCAATAAGATTTTCCTGATAGGTATTTGCAGTATTAATTCTGAATTGGCGGTAATTTTCAGCCTCTCTACACTCCGCTTCAGTTGTAGAAATAAAGATGTCCTCGTGTATCTCGTGTTCAACATTAGCCGTAGGCCCAGGTACATTAATATCATTATCGCTCGAAGACGAACTATCTACAAGTATCGTATCTTTTTGCCGTTGTTCAGCGAGCCGGCGATAAACTTGACGTTTCGACAAGTCGCCGTATCTTTTCCGCTTTGGCATGCTTCTAAGTTAAGAAATAATAGTTACTGCAGCAATTTATTGAAAGCAACAAAAATTGAAGATGAAGAATAGAATATGTTCATTATATATATATAAATTTTGTTTGGTATTAAATTTCTCAGTAGCAATCCAAACTTTTTCAAATAAAGTATTATACATTTTTATTACCTTTTTCTCTGGTTGAAACGTATAGAAATGTTACGAAAGACTTTGATATTGATTATGTATAATAAATTTACGGGAGTTTATGCAGAAATGATTCATATAAAGATTCACATGAAAAATTCATATAAATTAAATACGCTTCAGATTTTTTATTCAGGATTTTAAAAGTTCGAAATTTAAACTGTTGGGTGTGAACTCAATTATGGAAAAATGCCTTTTGCGGTTTTGTTACGAAAAATGTAGATGAAACAGTTTTGCTAAAATGTTAATTTTCCCGATTTCTCTGTATTTTGGACCAAACTATGTTTGTTCACATGGTACGAAAGTCATTTGAAAGTATATTTTGAACACGAAAACTTCTAGTGGCTCGATAAATATATATTCAAAACATTCAAAAATAAATGTTTTAGTAATATTGCAATTATACAAAGAAATTTACAAAAAAATCATTTTTTTCCTTAAAATGTGGTCAAATTTTCACATTACTCTTCCCTTAGGCAGGAAATCATGTAAAATGTGAAAATTTGAACACATCTCATGAAAAAAATTCTGGCCTTAATGTGATTTTATTACAACGAATTGGTTTAAAATGAATTGAAGATCAATATATTGTATTGGGGCAAATGGTAACAAGTTCATGTTTTAAATACTTCTTTTAATTTATTACTTTAAAATTTTTCAGTTAAATAATTCTCTCATATTTTGCAAAACAATTATTGGGAATCTTCTTGTTATATATTCAATATTAAATCCTGAAGTTAATTCAGATTCTCCTTTTGATAAATGAAATAGTGTGTAACGTAATACCGATTAAATTCTTATTTAAAAAATTAACCTTAAAGGTTAAACAAATATATAATATTTCAACAATAACTTTTATATTTTGAAAATGTCCTTACCGTGTAGCAGGTTATAACACGTTGATGTCCGATTAACCAATAGAAACTGGTGAAAACATCAGAGCCTGTAAGAAAGAGACAGAAAGAGAGATAATAATTAAAAAACAGATACGGAGAAACAGAGGCTGCGTTTAATTTGGCTGCTTACATGCTGTAAGCCATGGAGGTAACAATAACAGGAGGGAGCGTAAACCAAGCTTTTAGGCGAGAGGTTAGCGAGAGGTATGAAGCCAGAGAAGTGAGAGGAAATCATAAGCGGCCGTCTTGGTAGTACATAACTTATCCTTCTTCTTCTTAATTTGGTAGAAGAAGAATTAAGTTATGTATTACCAAAATGGCCAGAATACGATTTCCTCTCACGTCTCCGGCTTCATACTCCGCAGTTTACGCTCCCTCCTGTTATTCTTACCTCCATGCTGTAACCTTTATTCTATCTTCCTTCTGCATATAGTGAGCGATAAAGATAGAATGAAGCTTACACCGCGTGAGCGCCCAAAACAAACGCAGCCAGAGAGAAAGACAGGTAGAGAAAAAGAAAGAGAGAAAAGCACAAAGAGAAAAGAGACAAAGACAAACAGATAAAGAGGCAGGTAGAGAAAAAAGAAACAGAGAAGAGGCAGACAAAAAAAACAGAGAAAGCTTCCTAAAAAGCAGTGTTCGTGTATGTACACTGATAATGGCACACTAAAACCAGCGGCGGCAAACTAGTGGCGGCCGATTGTGATATGCAATCGACAAAAATAAAATCGGAACGAAACACGTTCGACGTTGGATCCGAACGCGTTGGCATCCAACGTCAAATGTGGTTGTTAGCACTAAATAGCTAGTGTCCGAACACACAGTCCACGGAACACACGGAATATACGCACCTTGATCTCGATCGTTCGAAGTACGGAATTAGCGCTGCCCGTCACTGCCCGTGCGCCGTGCACCGTCGCCTAGTGCTGCCTCACAATCCGTTGCCATGGTAACGACAAACAGGCACACTGCACATGCGCAGATTCTAACAACGCTTCGCGAAAACAACAATTCGAAAAGAATTCTTTACGGCTACGATAAAACACTTCTTGAAGAATTCTGGATCGATATTTCTTTTGAAGTCTTAAAGAACATATATTTTTCGATCATTTTAATCTTGAGAAACAAATTCTTATGAAGTTCTTTTTGAACAGACATCCTGAAGTCTACAAGAATTCAAACACGCGAATTCTTATAGAATTAAATTCCATTACTTGTGCTATCTGGGAATTCTTATGAAGTTCTTTTTGAACAGACATCCTGAAGTCTACAAGAGTTCGAACACGCGAATTCTTATAGAATTAAATTCGATTACTTGTGCTATCTGGGATATGAAAAGTACATATTTATATTTATGCATTATAAGTATGCATACGTTTCAAATTCGCGAACTTTTGCATGCGCGTGCGGAGTGCGGACACGGAGCATGCGCATGTGGCCACAGAGCTGACAGAGCATGCGCATGTGGCCGGGGAGCATGTTCATGGTCGCTACATCGCGTCGGTATGACAGGATTCATAACCTGAGAGTCGTCAACTTTAACGCTAAATATCTCGCTTCGCAGGGCAGACCGCCGCATTTTTCTGCCAGATTCTTTCGTTTTATGCAAAAACGAATCGATTAAGCCTAATTTCATCGATATTTGAGGTGGAGAGGGTATTCTAAATAATTACCAAAAATATATTAAAAAACATAAATATATATAATTAAATATGTTCATACATGATTGTACATGTTTTTTTTTCTCTTCTACAATGTCTGTTCGTATATATTACAGGAAAAAGAATCATTTTTAGATTCTTCTTTTTATTCTTTTTCCTGTAATATATACGAACAGACATTATAGAAGAGAAAAAAACATGATTAACATAAACATGATCATTAACATTATCATTAACATGATTATTTTATTACATGATTCACGCATTTTTATTTCTTATAATCAAATTTCACTTTGAAGTGAGCGGCGCGCCTACAAACAGGTCGCCTTCTGATTGGTTCAACCGCCAAAGCTGCCGCCATTATGCGCAATGCTTCACCTTGTTATTTACACCATGACCGGAATGACGTATACAGCTAGATAGCGCTGACATCGATACTTCTTCTTCTTCTTCTTTTAAGCCTTGTGTCCACGATCCGAGAACTCGGTCCGAGTTTCGGTTTAAGCCAATGAAACTGCGACCTTTCTGAAAGAGCTGCAAGTTGATTGGCTTAAACCGAAACTCGGACCGAGTTCTCGGATCGTGGACACAAGGCTTAAAGCCTTGCAGCTCTTACAGAAAGGTAGCAGTTTCATTGGCTTAAACCGAAACTCGGACCGAGTTCTCGGATCGTGGACACAAGGCTTAAGGGTCGGCAGGAGACCCAGGCAAACTCCGAATTGATATTGGAGACCTCGCGTGGTGGCAACGCGAAACTCCGGTTTCAGTGTCACCAACGTTGAAAAACTAATTTCAGGTTCCATGTAGTGGTGTATGTCCGTACACGTACACACACCACTAAATTGCTTACGCGGACGCACGGATTCAGCAATACGGCCCGAAAATGCTTTCTGGCCGTCCGTAGCAGAAGGCAGTAACGTACCAAGGCTAACAAGCACCCGCTTTTTATAAATTACATATATTCTTATGCACACATGTGCGTGAATACAATAAATTGATTTGCTTTGATTGCTATCAGTGTCTCTTACAATTTAGTCAAATATTAGCCTTTAACATTGAACTGTTTTTCTGTAAAAAATAAAAATAAAAATTTCAAAAATAATTTATATCTTTTGATCGGCTTGACCAATTTTGATGAAATTTTAATATGTTGTAGATATCATTGAAACACATTTGTGGAAAATTCGGGAAAGATTTTTGATGACAGAAAGATTGATAAAAAGAATAAATTAATGTTCTTGATTTTTTTCAGTCCCGATATCTTTCTTGTACATTTACGAAAAAAATTTTCTAGAATCTTGGAGCAGTTTCCTATCGGACATCATTTTTTGGAAGCAATAAAATAGGTAGGTAGTACTTTTAAAAAATACAGTATTTTTTTCATATTTTTAAAATATGATATATGCTTTTGGTACGATTACCATATATTTTATGTAGAATTTTGGGATAGTATTCTACAAAAAGTAATTTTTACGAACCAGTAAAATGTGTGAAAAGTACTTTAAAAAAACAAAATCTTTTTTTTTCAAAATTATTACAGCTTTTTGGTACTATCGCCATATTTTTGTTTAGAATCTTGGAATGGAATTCTACAACAAGTAATTTTCCGGAATCAATTAAATAAATAGATGCAGGTACTAAAAAAATAATGAAATAAAGTAAATTGAAATAATTATAAAAGAATAAACTATAATCGTATTAAATCTAATGTTTTTAATGAAGTACACATACACATACACGTATACATCACTCAAAATAATGGAGTACACATACACATTCGTTCACATAATCACTCTCATACTATTATTTACAGTTATATTCATATGGATGAACTAATCTTCATCACTATCTTCATTGATGGTAGGCGTGATGCCGTCTGTTTTAAATATATTTAAATATTAAATATATAATATATTAAATAAAATAAATAAAAAAATAAAAATAAAAATAAAAAATAAAATAAAATAAACAAATATTAAATATATACATACTAAATATATTTAAAACAGCCGGCATCACGCCTATTATCAATAAAGATAGTGATAAAGATTAGTCCATCCATATAAATATACAAACTATAAATAGTGTAAATAATAGTATGAGAGTGATTATGTAAACGAATGTGTATGTATACTTCATTATTTTGAGTGTGTGTACGTGTATGTGTATGTGTACTTCATTAATAAACATTTGATTTAATACGATTAGTTTATCCTTTTATAATTATTTCAATATACTTTATTTTATTATTTTTTTAGTACCTGTACCTATTTATTTAATCGATTCCAGAAAATTACTTGTAGGATTCCATTCCAAGATTCTAAACAAAAATATGGTGATGGTACCAAAAAACATAATTTTGAAAAAAAATATTTTGTTTTTTAAAGTACCTTTTACCCATTTTATTGGTTCAAAAAAAGTACTTGTAAAATACCGTCTCAAAAGTCTAATTACATTATAAAACATTACATAACAAAATAAATATGGCAATGGTACAAAAAGCATTATAAATTTAAAAAATAAAAAAAATCTTATTTTTTTAAACTTTTGCCTACCTATTTTATTGGCTCGAAAAAATTACTTGTAGAATTCTGTCTCAAAATTCTACATAAAATATATGGCGACCGCACCAAAAGCATCATATTTAAAAAAAATAGAAGAATACTTTATTTTTTAAAAGTACCGCCTACCCATTTTATTGCTTCCAAAAAATTATGTCCGATAAGAAACTGCTCCAAGATTCTAGAAAAATTTGTTCATAATTGTACAAGAAAGATATCGGGACTGAAAAAAATCGAGAACATTTATTTATTTTTTTATCAATGTTTCTGTCATCATAAACCTTTCCCGAATTTTCCAAAAATGTGTCTCAATAATATCTACAACATATTAAAATTTTAACACAATCGGTTCAGCCGATTAAAAGATATAAATTATTTTCGAAATTTTTATTTTTATTTCTTACAGCAAAACAGTTCAATGTTAAAGGCTAATATTTGACTAAATTGTAAGAGACACTGATAGCAATCAAAGCAAAAAAATAAGCATAATCCGTGTGGAGGAACATTGACCCTTCTTATCCGGCAACGGCCTTTATTCTATCTTTATATAGGAAAATATACACTCATTGTCAGTCTTAGCATCAGAGCAGAGGGTAACGCAGCTGATGAACAGTATTGATAACAAACTGAATGAAAATCTTAATTACTAATATCATTATGTTGTAATACAATGTCCGCCGCCGCCGCCGCCGCAACAATATTATCCACCGCCGCCGCCACAATTTCCACGGCCGCCTCCACAATTTAAAAATAGGGGTTGGGGGGGGGGGAAGAAAGGGGCAAACAGGTCGAGGTGGAAAAACCTTCCAATTCCATTTCCATTAAATATATATATATATATATATATATTATTAATAAAAATGGAATTGGAAGATTTGATTAACCCTATTCAGTCACACTGGGTGAAATACACCCCAGCGTTTTTTTGACCTCGAAAACGACCCAGTAAACCAATGGAAATGGGCCTTTTGCCGTCATCTACAGGTAGTTGGGACCTTCAAGTATCGATCCCCGTCGGTGGTATATTTTTCGGCCCGTTGGTTCTCTCGCGGCAGCCGTTCAAAGTGGGCGTTTCGAAGTTGTGGGGTGTATTTCACCCAGTGTGACCGGTACGGGATTCTCGGGAAGTGTGACTGAATAAGGTTAAGTTCCGTCTATTACAGCCACTTTTCAGATCACTTTTTTATTTTATATATTTGAATTTCTAAAATAATATAACGGTGTATTTCTTGTGTATTTTTGCTTATCTCTCTTTTTAAAAGTGTTTTTATTTTTTAAATCATATTTAGTTTTTATTTGTTTAATATAATTTTACTGCTGCGTTTTTTAAATTACGCATTATAATCAATATTTTGCTTTTCTAATTTGACTGAAAATGTAAGTAGTCTTCTCTTATGTTGAGGTGTAAATTAAAATAAAATAGAAAATAAAAATTATGCTTACTTTTCATTTTTAGTGTATGTATGTATACCTATGAGATGGATATAGTTAATTTGCGATTATAGTGCATCATAAATGATAACGGGTAGGAATATTATCACGAGAGACAACATCTGCAATTATAATTTGATTGCGAACACGATGAAAAGGATTGACTTTCACATTTGTGCATGCATATATATATTAGAGTGGTCCTTAAAAAGGGTAATTTTGAATTTTGACTGCTCGAACGGTTCGGAAGACTCAAAATAAATGAAAAAAATCTGTGCAAAAGCGCAGCTTCCTATCTCAATTTTAACACGTGCCGCAGAGCACTTGAATTTTCCTATTAAAATCAAATAGCAAATGATTTTAGTATGAATGCAATAACGATCGGAAAAATTTGAAACTTGACAATTCTCTTACCTATAGTTGTACCTATCTTCTGAAATTTTAATAGATTTTTATCTACATATTTCAGGTTGCTAGTGATCGATGAAAATAATTTATTTTTTCAATTTTTTAAGCAAATAGCAAATGATTTTAGTATGAATGCAATAACAATCGGAAAAATTTAAAACTTAGCAATTCTCTTACCTATAGTTGTACCTATCTTCTGATAATGAACAATATTTCTTTGATTTTTCAAAAATTAAAAAAAATTATTTTCATCGACCACTAGCAACCTGAAATATGTAGATAAAAATCTATAAAAATTTCAGAAGATAGGTACAACTATAGGTAAGAGAATTGCCAAGTTTCAAATTTTTTCGATCGTTATTGCATTCATACTAAAATTATTTGCTATTTGCTTAAAAAATTATAAAAATAAATTATTTTCATCGACCACTAGCAACCTGAAATATGTAGATAAAAATCTATAAAAATTTCAGAAGACAGGTACAACTATAGGCAAGAGAATTGCCAAGTTTCAAATTTTTCCGATTGTTATTGCATTTATACTAAAATCATTTGCTATTTGATTTTAATAGGAAAATTCAAGTGCTCTGCGGCACGTGTTAAAATTGAGATAGAAAGCTGCGCTTTTGCACAGATTTTTTTCATTTATTTTGAGTCTTCCGAACCGTTCGAGCAGTCAAACTTCGATATTACCCTTTTTAAGGACCACTCTAATATATGTATATATGCATGCACAAATCAATTTATTTTATATATATATATTTTATATTATAAAAAAACATAAAATCGTTACATTTTACATGTCATGCATATTACATACATACATATATATATATATTACATACATATTACATACATACATATATATATATATGCATATATGTATATATATATATATATACATATATGCATGTAATATGCATGACATGTAAAATGTTTGTAACGATTTTATGTTTTTTTATGATACAAAATATATATATGTATATAAAATAAATTGATTTTTTAATTTTTTTATTAATTTTTAATTACACACACACACACACACACACATAGATTCTTCTTATTTTTCAAAATAATCTTTATTTTTGTTCTTTCTTTACATATGCATACATATACAAAGAAAAAAAAATAATATGATAGCCGGATTTTGCTGACATTATCTCTCAATATTTGCATCCGTGTGCTCACGTATTAGTGTTTGTACTTTGTACATGGATGCTACTACATATGCGATGTAAGAGAGACAAAGATGGAATGATGCTCTCTCTTGTCAAGCAGTCAGTATGTTACCACGAAAATTTCCCCAGCTTCTTAGATCTAGTGAGAACCGTAAAAACAATATTTTAGCCAAAATATTGAATGAATCTTATTCCATTTAGGATATTTTTAATCAGTAAGTTCATCTTTAGTACGCTAAAGAGCCCGATTTTGCATTTTTGCTCTTAAAAATTTATAATAAATTAAATACGGACTCGCGGCTAACCCAACCTTACCCGTTGCTAGCTGCCCATTCCCCCAAGTTTATTAAAAATTTTTATTCATACCTTTTTTTCATAAAATAGCTCTTTAGCGTACTACAGATGAGCTTACTGATTAAGAATATCCTAAATTGAATAAGATTCATTCGGTATTTTGGCTAAAATATTGTTTTAGCGAATTCGTAATTCCAGGCCGGCCGATAGGCGTCTCCACCGTGTCTCCTGCCGACCCTTAAACCCCCGATGGATATCTGGCTCCAGTGGGAGCCACAGTACCACGCGTACTACAAGATATAAAATGGGGGCCACTCAGGGGGGAAGAGAGGCGCCCTCTTGTAGAAATCCAAAGTTGTGTTAAGAAAAACACATCAAGCTAGTTACAACTGAGGAGGCATAAGAGCTCCATAATTAAATGACATCAAAGATCAAATTTACACTCACTAATAAAACAAATAATTGCCTTAACTATTTTCCTATTCATATTGCTAAATAAATAAATAACCGAAAAAGGAGCAAAAAGATTAAGCTTAAATAAAGATTCAACAAAACTCTCCCTTTCTTTATTATACAACTCACACGCCCAAAACAAATGATTTAAATCCTGAAAATCTGAGCCACAAGAACACTCCGGAGAATCACATAAGCCAAATTTAAACTTGGTAGCATTAGTAAATGCATATCCAACAATAATACGCGACAAAATTCCAGACCAACGTCTACCAAGATTAAATCTGGACAAAAAATGAACATTATATTTTAATTCAAAAAAAAAAATTCTCCATATAAAATTTGCCAGAACCAATATTAATTCTTTCCAAAAATAAGCAATCAATACGTTTGTAAGAATCAAGCAAAGCAGTAGATATATCTCTATAAGAAACTTTATTATTCAAATAAACGCCGTTCACGGCCGCATCCTTAGCCGCAACATCCGCTCTTTCATTCCCAACAATGCCCTTATGTGCAGGACACCATGTAAATCTAATAACTTTACCGCAAGCTAGAGCAAGACACATTTTGGATCTCAAGTCCGCTAATAAAGGAGAAAGCTTACAGAAACTACAGGGAGAGGAATTATGAATGACTTGTAAAAAACTTAAAGAATCCATACATATATTTACACTTACCCAGGATTCCTCCAATAAAAGATCAAAGAATTTAATAATAGCAAAAATTTCTGCAGAAAAAGAGCTGGTATACGGGCTAAGTTTATACTTTAATCTTTACAAAAATTAGAAAATTCAGGTAGTTTTCCAGTAATACTTCTGCAGTTCCATTGAAGAATTCTTAGCGACATATAGAACTATTTAAGTTTCTTAAAAATAACACGTAGATAATGAAGCAACGTTAATGCTACATCATTCTCATTCCCAGATTTACCTGAATTATATAACCAACGAAGATCATTGAGAACAATCTCCGGAGTAGGGATAACATTCGACATAGACTGGAGAGAGTCCAAATTAAACTGTCCAGCATAATCACGAATATTGGGAAAAGGAGGAGTAAACAAGGTAGAAGCACAAATAGTATTTTCTAAAAGAGAACCTTCCTCAGAAGTAACAGAACCATGATAAGTCTTCTTTTTCTTGCGTCGAGAAAGATTAGAACTAATATCTCGATTATCAACCTCCTTAGGTAGCTCCAATTTATCCCATATCATATAGGCATGAGCCCTGAACAAATCAACGGCCTGTTGACAAGATTTAATATTCCTTTCTCAGGCGACGTGAATAAACAATATACATATTAAGACCGATAAGATACAAATCAATACAAAGGAAATAGCCATACGGTCCAAGCTAGGATCTTAGGCAGCTCAATATAATTATTCTCTATATGTATTAATACGCGTATTTTCCAACATATTAAACTGCGTGCCGATTATTTGTCGGACTTAAAACACAGCTATTGTTGGAACATTAGAATTTCCCTCTCCCTTCCCCAATTAAATCGATATCGATTTAATAATTAAAATCACTGTAAAAACTTATTGCGAAAAATATTACCCCAGCCAGGGTTCGAACCTGGAATCTCCCGCATTCCGTTCGGGTGTCTTAACCAATTCGACTACCGGGGCATGTGGTAATATTTATCGCAATAACCGGATAACAATAATTTGAACGTCTTTCTCAGGCGACGTGAATAAACAATATACATATTAAGACCGATAAGATACAAATCAATACAAAGGAAATAGCCATACGGTCCAAGCTAGGATCTTAGGCAGCTCAATATAATTATTCTCTATATGTATTAATACGCGTATTTTCCAACATATTAAACTGCGTGCCGATTATTTGTCGGACTTAAAACACAGCTATTGTTGGAACATTAGAATTTCCCTCTCCCTTCCCCAATTAAATCGATATCGATTTAATAATTAAAATCACTGTAAAAACTTATTGCGAAAAATATTACCCCAGCCAGGGTTCGAACCTGGAATCTCCCGCATTACCCTGGCTGGGGTAATATTTTTCGCAATAAGTTTTTACAGTGATTTTAATTATTAAATCGATATCGATTTAATTGGGGAAGGGAGAGGGAAATTCTAATGTTCCAACAATAGCTGTGTTTTAAGTCCGACAAATAATCGGCACGCAGTTTAATATGTTGGAAAATACGCGTATTAATACATATAGAGAATAATTATATTGAGCTGCCTAAGATCCTAGCTTGGACCGTATGGCTATTTCCTTTGTATTGATTTGTATCTTATCGGTCTTAATATGTATATTGTTTATTCACGTCGCCTGAGAAAGACGTTCAAATTATTTTTAATATTCCTATTTTTAATAATCTTTTTTGCTTGTGCGTGAGAGGCATTTGTATACGCCATCACTGTATTAATAATTTTATGATTCATAAAAACCGGACAAGACATATCCGAGGAAGGATGGTCACCTCCACAATTAATACACTTCGGATCAGAAGGGCAATTCTCAGAAACATGCGGTATACCACATCTCTCACAAGAAGTACCCCCTCTGCATGTATATGTAGAATGACCCCATCTGAAACAATTAAGACATTTACGGACTCCATTGATAAAGGGGAATATCCTACATCTCACTCTCCAGATAAAAATATAAGAAGGCAAAAGATTAGCAGCAAAGATCACTTTAATGGATGAGGAATCTCGTAACTCGTTAGAAGATTTATCCCGAAATTTGAGTCTCTCTAGAGACTGAATACAAACAGGGTCAAAAGGCCAGGAAATACCCTCGCGCACTTCATTAATCGAAAGGGAAGGATTAACGTCCCTAATCACCCCCACTCTATATATTTTATAATTAGGAGCATAAATAGCTAATCCAGGAGGAAGCAAATTCTTACTCTCTATTAATTTATTAGCCTCACCATATTCCGAGAACTTAACGCAGATAATGTTTTTCCCTAATCTCCGAATCGAATTAATATGTTCAAAATTCTTAATAAGCAATTTACCCAGACTCATAGGGTGCAAATTACCTATGTTCGACACATCAGATAAGGATTCAATATGAACCGGGAAAGGCGCAACGACTAAATTAGAATATCTATTGTCCATCTGAGATAACAAATTTCTGACGACCAACAGCCTGATTCTCCGAGTTAACATTAGAATTACTTGCAATCGAGGTCTCAGAAACCTCATCCCGACGGGGATGTTTATTCTTAGGAGACGAAGAATCCATATTAGAACCAGGGGATCGGTTCTTCTTATTATTCCCGTTCTTACGCATATTGCGAAGAAATAGCAAATAAGTACGAAAATATTTCAGACACGACGAAGAATCACCAAGGAGATAGTTACAAGCACAAGAGGATAAGGTAAACACAGGAATTACAAAGGACACAAGTAGAAGAAAGAAAAAAGAAAAACAAGAACGGACAAACTCAAGACACAAACAACATTCCAGGAACTATGAACGAAAACAAGATTCCAATATAAACGGAAAAGTGAATGTCGCAGAGCATAATTAATACATCACTAAATCATAAATTCAATTAATCTAAGAAAATGAAAAATAAGAACACTATAAACTAACAAAACTATAATAAATTAATATAAGCATAAGGCAAATTTCTTAATATAAATGAAGTAATAAATAAATTAAATTCAAATTAGCATGAGAATTATTCAAAAAGGAAAACGGTTAAGAATAACATAATTAAGAAAAGAAAAGAAAAGCTAACGATTACTTTGCTCTCAGACCAACACACAGAAATAACTTAGCTGAAAAAGCTCAAATATGCATTCAGTCAGCTATACAAGTCCCAAAACAGCTCCAGCCACCCACATGACCCACGAGGTTTCAGTCTTCTCTCAGTTAGTCGCAAAGATCGCCAAAGAAAGAATATGCCTCATCACATCCATCTCATGCACAGACTGCTAAGCGTGGCAAATCATTTCAAGCAGCAAGCAAGCAAGCAGGTGGTCGGATCAGCCAAAAATGCCGGAATTCAGCTTCATCACAGCAATCTAATACGCAAATCTCTATAACGTAGCAAACTCAATTCACTTAGAAAAAAGACTTGAGACTCAAGGTTAATGAACAAAGACTACTCAAACATTTCCGTCGCTTATACAAAACAAGCGAGCCGAGCAGCACGGCACACGTCCGCACTGAACCACGGCTCACGACGGAATCTGACATCGATACCATTTCAGTACTTCGAGTAAAACCTGAGAATATACGCGCGCGGTAGAAAGGCGTACGTATCGTTTCCGTATCTTGAGTCAATCCTGAGATTATACGCGCGCGGTAGAAAGGCGTACGTATCGTTTCCGTACCTTTGAGTCAATCCTGAGAACATACGCACGCGAAAGGAAACCGAATGATACTGTAAACGATATTATAGCGATGATCTCAGTATGTTACGGATGATCACAGTACAATGAGTATAACAATGGGATGATACGTATGATATCATGTGCTGTGTGGGAAGTTATTAGTGGTCTTTCGATTTTTGTCAGTGGATAAACTTTCTTCTTACTGAACAATTCTTGTTAGATAGACGTCTTTAGTAATAAGTTATTTAGTGTGAACCGGATTCTTAATTACATTTCTTTATAATTTTAGTTTAGATTTGTTATTGCCATTCTGTATTATTCAAATTGTTAGTTTCTAATTGCGTCTTTTGAATTATATATATCAGTTTATTTGGGGTCATGTGCGCGTGATCACCTTTGTACTTTTCGCACTAATCATTCTATGTCAGCGTGATACTTTCTACGTCACTCGCGTTTATATGTATATGCTATTCATCTTATTGGAGCTCGTAAATTGATTTTGGATTTTGAATTCGTCTTTAGTTATTACTTTTAGTAATTTTGATGATGGATATTTGTGTTTAGAATTTTTCTGTGTAATACTGCCTGATATATAGTCTTTTGTATCATTTGAATCTTATGTTCAGAATTATTATTATTACTATATGAATGGCATATATTTAGAGAGAGCTGGTCGATCTCTTGGGCGTCCCTGCTCGAGGGGGACGCTTTGGATTTCGGCCTGCGTTTCGGTCGTACCTGCCATATTTATTCTGCGTTTATTAAGTTATGATTTGATGTCATTAATAGTTTTGCAATCCTTTTGTTTTGTGATCATCTTTAGGAAATCTTATATCCGTTTACTATTTAGAATTATACGTTACTTCTAATATTTAGAAATTATAGATATCTCGTGTGTGCTTTGTTTATTACTTTTATGTTTTGATGGCATTAATAGTTTAGTAATTCTTCTATTTTGTGATCAACTTTAGGAAATCTTATTTCCGTTTATAAATATTCGGGATTATACGTTAATTCTAATGTTTATGAATTATAGATATCTCGTGTTTGCCTCGTTTATTATTTTGAATTCCATTCGTTGGAACATGCCACTGACGTATTTATGGCGATGTTTATATCGTTATCGGATTTCGCCGTATTCATAACTACGATTCTTATTATTGAGCTTTGTGATTGCTAGTTTCTTGCGCTCAGTGGCAATGTTTACATTGTCATTGGAATTTTGGATTTCGTCGCTAATAATATTTCTCTTAAACCTGACTTATGGATCTTGATGATTTGGAATATATTGTGAGATGTTTATGATACATTTGTGTAGCATTTATAACTTTTGCGTAATAACAGGGTTTTGTTCAAAGATACGTTCTCTTATATTATACCAATTTATGAAAGTAGATTCTCAGGTTTGAGTGAAATTGATATGGAATTTGCTGAGTAATTGTAAACTCAAATTAAATTATATGTATCTCGCTTATTATGAATTCGCCGCCTACGAGCTTTGGTTACCGCTTGGCTATTTATTTGATTCATTTTGATTATATGTATGCAGTTGATATTATGTTTGCCGCTTAGATATTAAATTCCTTATATTTCGCTTATTGTGAATTTGCCGCTTATGAGTTCTTGTTAACTCAAATCAAAGCAAATCAAATCAAATTAAGTTGTATGTATGCCGCTTATTATGAATTCGCCGCTTATGGTGTTTCAAATAGTAACATCGATTTTATGACTTTTGCGTAATATCGGGGTCTTGTTCAAAGATACCCCAGATAGCAAAGAGAATTCCAAAAGAGTTCGACATGAATTCGCAGTTTCCAAAATGAATTCCTCAATGAATCCCATTTCTGTCCGAGATGAATTCCTAAGTGATTCTTTACGAATTTGAAGTTATGTCAGCATTTGCGAATTCTTTTGTAAATTCCAAATGATGTCGGAAAAACGGAAAAGTATTCCTTAAAGAGTTCGAAAAGAGTTCAAAAGGATTCGAAAGAGTTCAAATAGAGTTCTAAAAGAGTTCAAATAGAGCTCTACACGAGTTCGAAAGTTCAAAAAGAGTTAAAAAAGAGTTCGAAATGAGTTGTAAAGGGACTGCAAAGGCTCGATAAGAACTCTTGCGCTGTTCAGGGTCATTTTGAAAAGAGTTCTGTGAGAGTCCTTGCTCTAATCCATAAAAGAATCGCATTGAGCCCGTTTAACACATGCTAACAGTTGCAACTTGTTTAATGTTTCTAGTGGTTTACTTTTCCGATTGGGCTACAAAAATGGTCTTAATCACATCGAAAAACTGAACCACTAGAAACACTGAACAGCTTTGCAACTGTTTTGGCACCTGATGAACGCGCTATTCCTCGATCTCTGTACAAAATAGAAATGTAAGTTAAAGTGTATTATAACAGAAAAGACTTAACGGTAAGCATATGCTTCAACGTCAGATGTATTATGTTATATATATAGTTATATCAGAAGTTAAACATTATTAATATTTTAATACAGTATTTTCTATCATAATACATTTTACCTTACAGTTAAGTTCCGTATTTCCGTTTTCTTTATTGTATACTTTGAAGGCGTAAAGGAGTAACTTTTCGCGGGCTTCTATAATATATTGAATCACCATGGACAATATCCCCTGAAACGTATAACTCCTCGCGTCCCGAATATACATAATTAAAAAATCTCGTATTTTTTAATGATCAATTTTTATTATTTCATATATTCAAAAGTTATATATAGTTATATAGAAGTTATATAGAAACGACGAATTTATATAAAGTTATGAGTATACAAAATTTTTACAAACTTATACAAAGTATACAAAACTTATTATTTATTGAACTTATTATAAAAAAAGTTATATAATATATATGAACTATAATATATATGAACTTATTATGAATTTACTTATAGTGTACAACTGTACAACTTATAAAAACTAGTAAAACTTATAGAAACTTATCGCATTTAGTTATAGAAACTTATCGCAATTAGTTATCGCATCCTGTCCGTTGCATGTTGCAACCACGATTTAATAGTTTCTTTGATGCTCGTTCTGGTCGCATCTGTTTGCTTGGAAATAGTTTCTGCAACAAAAAAAGTGCTTCATTAGTTTAATACAATAAACTAAAATGTTGTATTTCTAAGATCATTTTTATCAAGTAAAACAATGTCTACATTTACATTAATTTTATTATAAAGTAAATATTTTACAAATGTAAAAAGTTAAGTTTAATATTCCTTTTGCATGAGAGATTATTAAAAATAATAAAATAAATTTGTAACTTTGAAAATGAGTGTGAAAATGAAATGAGTTATTTACAATTAATATCACAATATACTGTAAATGTACAATTACAAATAAAATGTTATTCGATTTTTATTAAATCCTTTCAAAATTAATTAAATTTCAATACTATTTATATCATTTCTTACTTATTATTAATAATATTGAATTTATTAAATGTTATTTAATTTTATTAAACTTTATTTTAGTTTACAAAAAGTTTAGATTTATTCTAAACATTTTTAGTCATGCAATGCGTAAATAATCAAAGATATTAAAGAACAGGATTACAAGAAATTTGAAAATGTCCTTACCGTGTAGCAGGTTATAACACGTTGATGTCCGATTAACTAATGGAAACTGGTGAAAATATCAGAGCCTGTAAGAAAGAGACAGAAAGAGAGATAATAATTAAAAGACAGATACGGAGAAACAGAGGCTGCGTTTGATTTGGCTGCTTACATGCTGTAAGCCATGGAGGTAAGAATAACAGGAGGGAGCGTAAACCAAGCTTTTAGGCGAGAGGTATGAAGCCAGAGAAGTGAGAGGAAATCATAAGCGGCCGTCTTGGTAGTACATAACTTATCCTTCTTCTTCTTAATTTGGTAGAAGAAGAATTAAGTTATGTATTACCAAAATGGCCAGAATACGATTTCCTCTCACGTCTCCGGCTTCATACTCCGCAGTTTACGCTCCCTCCTGTTATTCTTACCTCCATGCTGTAACCTTTATTCTATCTTCCTTCTGCATATAGTGAGCGATAAAGATAGAATGAAGCTTACACCGCGTGAGCGCCCAAAACAAACGCAGCCAGAGAGAAAGACAGGTAGAGAAAAAGAAAGAGAGAAAAGCACAAAGAGAAAAGAGACAAAGACAAACAGATAAAGAGGCAGGTAGAGAAAAAAGAAACAGAGAAAAGGCAGACAAAAAAAACAGAGAAAGCTTCCTAAGAAGCAGTGTTTGTGTATGTACACTGATAATGGCACACTAAAGCCAGCGGCGGCAAACTAGTGGCGGCCGATTGTGATATGCAATCGACAAAAATAATCGGAACAAAACACGTTCGACGTTGGATCCGAACGTGTTCGCATCCAACGTCAAATGTGGTTGTTAGCACTAAATAGCGTCCGAACACACAGTCCACGGAACACACGGAATATACGCACCTTGATCTCGATTGTTCGAAGTACGGAATTAGCGCTGCCCGTCACTGCCCGTGCGCCGTGCACCGTCGTTTAGTGCTGCCTCACAATCCGTTGCCATGGTAACGACAAACAGGCACACTGCACATGCGCAGATTCTAACAACGCTTCGCGAAAACAACAATTCGAAAAGAATTCTTTACGGCTACGATAAAACATTTCTTGAAGAATTCTGGATCGATATTTCTTTTGAAGTCTTAAAGAACATATATTTTTCGATCATTTTAATCTTGAGAAACAAATTCTTATGAAGTTCTTTTTGAACAGACATCCTGAAGTCTACAAGAATTCAAACACGCGAATTCTTATAGAATTAAATTCCATTACTTGTGCTATCTGGGAATTCTTATGAAGTTCTTTTTGAACAGACATCCTGAAGTCTACAAGAATTCAAACACGCGAATTCTTATAGAATTAAATTCGATTACTTGTGCTATCTGGGACGTTCTCTTATATTATACCAATTTATGAAAGTAGATTCTCAGGTTTGAGTGAAATTGATATGGAATTTGCTGAATAATTGTTAACTCAAATTAAATTATATGTATTCCGCTTATTATGAATTTGACGCCTACGAGCTTTGGTTACCGCTTGGCTATTTATTTGATTTATTTTGATTATATGTATGCAGTTGATATTATGTTTGTCGCTTAGATATTAAATTCTTTATATATTCCGCTTATTGTGAATTTGCCGCTTATGAGTACTTGTTAACTCAAATCAAATCAAATCAAATCAAATTAAGTTGCATGTATGCCGCTTATTACGAATTCGCCGCTTATGGTGTTTCAAATAGTAACATCGATTTTTTATGGAGCTACTATGTTGTGAATAGCTATTGTGTGGACAACTCAGTTTGTGTTTATTACAAGAAGGCGTCTTTCCCCCTGATTGGCCCCTACATATATCTTGTTTGACATGCGTGGTACTGTGGCTCCATCTAAGGAGCCGGATATCCACTGGGGATGAAAAAAGAAGAAGAAGAAGAACTATCCCACTTCCACAATCTTGGCCGCCAATGAACAGAGGCGTGCGCGTTCCAGTATGGTATATAGTTCAATGGCTTTCCCAAATAAAAATTACAATAAAGATGTCATCCCCAAATGATTTCCAATCGATTCCATTTATAATAAACATTAAACATAGTTGCTATCTGCTAACTTGACGCTCGATAAATTTTGTTAATAACAAAAAATCTATTCTTTCCCAAATGTTTAAACAATTTTCCCAAACTTCCCCAAATAATTCCCAAATTATATGAAAAAGAATAATTCAAAAATATTCAGTTTGTCTGCTAACTCTACGGCGGTCTATATAAGTCAGACGGAACGTAAGCCCATATATGGGCTTACGTTCCGTCTATACTCTATCTCTTCCTAGGTCTATGGCCACAGTGCCCACAGTATATAACTGTGATGCAGCCTTACTATGTCTATGCCTTAATTCACAGTTTATAAAATCTCTTTGATGACGATTGACGATAATATTGTGCTAAAAAAATTAATTTTCTGTGTTATTAAGTGGTGAAAGAAATTTTAATGAGGAAATTAGATTGTCAGGATTTATGGGGAGCCGACAGATTAGAAGCTCAGTTAGAAGTCGCCCGCGATGGGCTTCGTGGTCTTGATCGCAGCATTCGTAAAATCTTGGGTCGGGATGTTCCTGACGGTGAAAGCGGTCCATTGCAATCTAGGTTATATTTAATTCGAAAATCTTTAATTTATTTTCTGAAAAAGCTGTATACACAGACACACACACACATACACACACACACACATATATATATATATATATATATATATATATATATATAAAATATATACAGGGTGTTTGGTGAGAATTTACTGCCACTTACGGAGCCTAATTCTGAAGACATTTTGAGCAAAAAATGTCATATAAACATGGGTCCTATTCTGAATATTTACAGTTACACCAATTTGAAGGTTGTTTGTAAAAGACCTCTTTCTTTAGTCTCTGAGGAGTAAAAGAAAATTATTAGAAATAAAGAATAAACTTTTCAGAAATAATCCTTTCTTTAATTGGCTAGTAATCTAAACTACAAAATTACATTATTTTTACTCACTTATCAAAACAATTAATTACATTAATTAATAATAATTATATTAATTACATTATTGTTATTGTCACGTGCTCGCGTTGGCCAAGATCACGCGTTGTTCACAGTAATGCGTTTTCAATTAAAGAAAGGATTATTTCCGAAAAGTTCATTCTTTATTTCTAATAATTTTCTTTTACTCCGTAAACTAGAGAAAGAGGTCTTTTACAAACAACCTTCAAATTAGTGTAACTCTGTAAATATTAAGAATAGGACCCATGTTTATATGACATTTTTTGCACAAAATGTCTTCAGAAATGAGTTCCGTAAGTGGCGGTAAATCTTCACCAAACACCCTATATATATATACAGGGTGTCCTATTTTATAAGTTCTACCCTCATAACTTTTCAGGATCAACGTTTGAAGGAAAACAACTCGGATAAAAGTTGTATGGTTTCGAGGGGGACATAAGATGGTGGCAATGATTTGACCTTGGATGGTTGTTTGAAGCTCACCTGAACGTCACCTTTAATTTCTTACATGGAACCCCCTATATTGTAGTATATCGTTTGAAAGGGCATAAAATAAGAAAAATTTTGTCCTTAACCAGAGGTCGATACGTTGACCCGTTCGGGAGTTATTTAGGGTCAAAAATTTAATTTTTTTAACTTTGACCTTAAATAATTGCCGAACGGGTCAACGTATCGACCTCTGGTTTGCGCCAAAATTTTTCTTACTTTATGCCCTTTCAAACGGTATACTACAATATGGGGGTTTCATGTAAGAAATTAAAGGTGACGTTCATGTGAGCTTCAAACGACCATCCAAGGTCAAATCATTGCCACCATCTTATGTCCCCCTCGAAACCATACTACTTTTATCCAAGTCGTTTTCCTTCAAACGTTGATCCTGAAAAGTTATGAGGGTGGAACTTTTAAAGTAGGACATCCTGGTATATACGTATATATATATATAGCTTTCTCACTGTCACAAGCATTTTTATATATTTTCGTGTAACATTTACTTTTATATTATCTGTACTATATTATATTATTTTGTTTATTCCATATTTATGTGTACTATACTTATCCATATTTATCTGTACTATACTATATTATTTTGTTTATTCCATATTTATGTTACTTAGCTGTATTCATAGTCGGATCTTATATTTAAGATCATCTCAAGTTTATCTTCAGATTCTGTACGACTCATTTCATTGGCTTTGGAGTATCTGAAAAAAAGATGAATATGTCAACCTTATACCACATATCTATTACATCGTGTTTTTATTAAATGTCAAATAACATAATATATTCATATATTCTTGTGAGTGTGATTGTGTTAGGTGTAATTTTGTTTTATTTAATTCATTCTTTTCTAGAATACCTCAAAAACGACTATTGCAAGAAGATCGTCGAAGAACAATAACAGAGTTTGTGAATAATGAACTGCCTGGAGGCAAACGACGCTGGCAAGGTAGTTCCAATGTAGAACCAAAAACAGTTTTTAGTCGATTAAGCGCACGTGTTCCATCTACTGCAGATGACAGTGCTGATGAAGACGATAACATTGCCAAGGTAATTTATTTACGTGTGCATAATCTTAAAAAAAAAAATAACATGTATTTTGTGATTAATATATTTCTTAATAGAAACATCTACCTAATGTAAAAATATTTAATAGTTCAGCAACGTTCACATTCTTCAAATTTTTTCAATTTTAGTTGTACATGAAATTGCATTATACATGGTTTGTTAAAAAATTTTTTTGTATCATAAGCACTGAGCTCTATACAGGGTGTCATTTTAATCAATACAGGCAAATATCTCGAAAAATATGGAAGATACGGAAAAATATTTCAGACAAAAGTTGTATGGTCTAAAGGGGGACATAAGATGGTGACAATGATTTGACTTTGGATGGTCGTTTGAAGCTCACGTAAACGTCACCTTCAATTACTTAAACGGAACCTCCTATATTGTAGTATATCGTTTGGGCATAAAATAAGAAAAATTTTGGCGCAAACCAGAGGTCGATACGTTGACCCGTTCGGCAGTTATTTAAGGTCAAAGTTGAAAAAAGTCAATTTTTGACCCTAAATAACCCCCGAACGGGTCAACGTATCGACCTCTGATTAGCGCCAAAATTTTTCTTATTTTATGCCCTTTCAAACGATATACTACAATATAGGGGGTTCCATGTAAGAAATTAAAGGTGACGTTCACGTGAGCTTCAAACAACCATCCAAAATCAAATCATTGCCACCATCTTATGTCCCCCTTTAGGCCATACAACTTTTGTCTGAAACATTTTTCCGTATCTTCCATATTTTTCGAGATATTTTCCTGTATTGATTAAAATGACTCACCCTGTATATACTGGAATGAGTGATCTATTGTTCTGGCTGTCGCCAAGTGAGAAGTGATTTTGGGTGTACTTTTCTTTCTTTCTAGTGCTACCTGATTGGTCAATTGCATAAATAGAGACGCTTGATATAGCTCACTGCATCATATTTCTGCGATTGACCAATCGGATAGTATTAGAAAGGAAGAAGAGTACACACAAATATACCTCTCTCTCGGGGACAGCCAGAACAATAGGTCACTCATTCCAGTATAAAGTTTAGTGATCATAAGTCATGACCCATCTCTAGAGAATGAAAATATGTCGAAATTGTCGAAAATAAAGAACGACAAAATTACGTTTGAACCATAATTAGTTGGTTTGAATAATTTCTCAAATAAAGTGCTACGGTTTACGCGCTGTGCGCTCGGTAGTTCGTTCAAGGGCCGGACCAGGCGACACCGCAGATTCCCTCACTTGCCTTATGCCTGCGTACTTTGTGTAGAGTTTGCTTTAATAAGCAAAATAATGTAAATAACACAATTTATTCTCTATATCAGTCTATTAACACATTTTAAGCTAGCAATGTTCTTTTGGCTTTGAAGCTGTACATAAGATTTCAAATTAATGCCTCTCTCATTTGCGGAATATGTAGACATGCCCCTCATTTATGGATGCTTGATTTGAGAAATTATTCAAACTTTGACTTGCAATGTCTCGCTTAATATTAAAGATACCTGAAAACTGTAAAGGACTCTTCGACTGAGTTCTTTATGTAGAATATGCTATTTCTTTTATGACATACATTAATCGAACACCCTGCGCGCGCGTATATAAATTGATTAAAAAATTTGTTATAGCAGGGGAGAGCGGGGCTAACGCGACACGATTTTTTCAAAGGCAATTTTCAACAACCAATTAAAATTTTCAAGTGAATTCAATGGTACAGATTTAAAAAGTGTTCCTTTTGGTACAAAATTGTTTAAGGAAGTTTAGCTGTACGTCGCTTTGTTTTGACCCCAGGAGAGGAAAAGTGACGCAAAGACATTTTTGAATTAAAAAATGCCGGGGCAAACTCGACACTTTGTCTAATCTATACAATTTGATTTAAAACTTATTTTTTTATTGTCTGAAAATGAAGTACGTTGGTTATCGTGTATTTAGAAAGTACAAAAATTCTGAATAAAGCAAAACAATCATTAGAAAAAATGAGAAAAAAATTGTTAAACTTTCAATTATCTTCTTCTGAACTCATGTCTGAAAAACAATTAAAGCGGTCTACAGTGAGAATTTAAGATGTAAAATTTAAGTTTTAAGCCATAAGCCGTAAGAAATTGACAAATCACAGTCGAATATGAGAAGAATACTCGACTGTGATTTGTCAATTTCTTACGGTTTAAGGCTTAAAGCTTAAATCTTACGCCTTAAATTCTCATTGTAGACTCCGCTTAATGCAGGTAAACTCGCGATTGGCCATGCGTGCAAATTTGTCATAAGCCATAATAAACGACAATTTTGACACCCCAAATATTTCTGCAGCATTTTTTATCTTTATTTTTTCCTTTTTACGGCAAGTACAGTTTTTTTCATCATTTCCTTATCTATCACTGGTCTTTTTCTATTGTATGTACGAACCATTTTGCTGCAAGCCAAAAGCAAATGACTTGTTTACAACGCTTTATCGAAATAGATTAGTGTCGACTTTGCGCCGGTGGCGTGGTGTCGACTTTTCCCCGAACGTCGTTTTTCACTTTTGTCACTCCAAAAACATAAAAATTTTGAAAATATGCAAAAACGATTATCAGATTTGTATAGAGCATCAAATTTCCCATCAAAATCACTTAATGGTAGATTCGTAAGAGTAAAGCTCGATGAAAGAGTATAAATTTTCGAAAGATCAGAAAAATTACTTTTCACCATCGAAATGCTTATGTCGCACTAGAAGTTACACCATAACTCAGAATTTCACCAAATTTCGTTGACAAAGCTGGCACATAAAGACCCATTTACCATAAAAAAGGCAAGTTTTTATGATAAATTTAAATTGGCAAAAAGCCTAGTGTCAAGTTTGCCCCGGTGTCGAGTTAGCCCCGGTCTCCCCTAGATTCAGTTTGAGATACTTTGCGAATATATGTAATATATTCAAAATATTTTTAAGATTAGTGCCATTTGAACAAAAATCGTTAAACAATAAGAGATAAGGAAAAACGTAAGAAAATTTCTGTTATCATATTTTATATAGAATTTGATAATAAAAGAGAAAAAAATGTTTTTATTTAAGGCTTCTACCTACTGGCCGCTTTTATCCTTGTTTGATGACATCAGAAGTGAGAAATCGCATGTCAAAAATTCTTGCGGTTTTATGTTGAGATAAAAAGATATATCCATAAAACGCAATTGTGATTTAGCACATTTGTGAAATGTACCGAAGACTTTCCTTTGGCTTTAAGGCTCCTGGATGGTCACCGCGGCCATATTGAATTCTTACTATTGAGGCGAGGAAAACACCCAATTTTGTCGTGCATGCCATTTTCAAATAAAAAGACATTTCAATAAAACATCACTATAGATTGTTTCAGAACACTTCCGAAATTGACCGAAAACTATCCTTTTCCCTCGACAATAAACAAACAGCCATAAAACAAAGTCTAAACATACGGGAAAACAGCCGTTTAACGACTATCGAAAGGAGGTGAAAACGTTCCTTCCGCATGCAAATCTTACTTTTTGGTCAATTTTACGAGTTTCACGAATACGTTAAACGTTAGAGCACAAGTACAGAGCGAATAATAAGGAAATAGCATGCACGACAAAATAGGCTTGTCAACATGTCACTTTCCACGCCTTATGGCTATTTTCTCGCCTTATAGTTCTTATTTCTACCGATTCCACCGATGTTGCCACCGTCAACGCGGAGTTCTCGGCTCCTGATCTAGGAGCCTTAATAATAACTAAATAGCCGTAAAATTAAAATGACATGCAATCTACCATTTAATCTGTCTTCTTTCATTTTTTATTTTGCAGCTATATAGATATTGATTAATTATTAGAGCCAAAGGAAAGTGTTCGGTATATTTTACAAATGTGCTGAATTAATTACAATTGCGTTTTATGGATATATTTTTTTATTTTAACTTAAAACCGCAAGAACTTTTGGCATGCGATTTCTTGCTTCTGATGTCATCAAACAAGGATAGAATCGGCGAGTAGGCAGAAACCTTAATTTTTAAAATTATATCAAGGTTATCTTTTTCTCAATAAAAAATTATATTTTTATTCGGCATTATGAAAATGCAGAAAAAAAATAAATTTAATTTTATTTGAAATAGCCTTAACCCAGTGATAAATGATACATCGAAAAGTCGTCGATTAGATATCGATACATCGAAATCGCATCGATGCGGGATCGATTTTATATTGATATCGAGATTTCGATATCTAATCGACGTTTTTCGATGTATCATTTCTCACTGGAAAAGCTCCTGGATACTCAGCCGAGAACTCCGCGTTGGCGGTGGCGACATCGGTAGAAATAAGAACTATGGCCGGTATTTATAGTTGGATCTTATTTCAAGACCGTCTTAAGTAATGTCTCAAGACGATAATACGGCTCTTGTGATTGGTTCATGACATCTTAAGATTGTACTTAAGACAGTGTTAAATATGAGATCCGACTATGAATACCGGCCTATAAGGCGTGAAAAATAACCATAAGGCGTGGAAAGTGACATGTTGACAACCCTATTTTGTTGTGAGTGCCATTTCCTTATTATTCGCTCTGTACTTGTGCTCTAACGTTTGACGTATTCGTGAAACTCATACAATTTAACGAAAAGTAAGATTTGCAAGGAATACATATGCGAACATTTTCCACTCCTTTCGATAGTCGTCAAACGGCTTGTTTTCCCGTATGTTTAGGCTTTGTTTTATGGCTGTGTCATGTGTGTTTATTGTCGAGGAAAAAGGGTAGTTTTCGTTAAATTTTGGAAGTGTTCTGAAACGATTTATAGTGATTTTTTATCGAAATGTTTTTTTATTTGAAAATTGCACGTAGAACAAAATAGGGTATATCTCTCGCCTCAATAGCAAGAATTCAATATGGCTGCGGTGACTATCCAGGAGCCTTAAAGAAATTCAGATTGAGAAAAAGAAAAAAATTTTTGAAACAGACGAGAGCCTCCATTTAATTTATTTTATTTTGTTTGTTTATTCTTTTAAGGCCATCACACACAAAATGCATAACGTCGCGTAAGCATAGCATAAGACCGCTGGACCAATGAGCATCTTATGTAAATTAATATGGCGACTTTATGCTGGATGTTCATGTTCAGCGGTCTTATGCTATGCTTATGTTACGTTATGCATTTTGCGTGTTATAGCCCTTATTTATAAGTTATTTTGATATTTGCTATTGATGTAAATTCAATAATTTGATAACACAAGACTGTTAGAGAGATTAAACTTTGAAAAGTGTGCAAATTAGGAATTTGCACATTGCTTCCTCATCTTTTTTGAAGTGTGCAAATTAAGAATTTGCACATTACTTCCTCATCATTTTTAAGTGTGCAAATTAGAAATTTGCACATTGCTTTATCAACATTTTATTTCGCTCATAAAGTTTCCTCCATGAGGAAGCTTGTATATTTTATTTGATGTATAATTATGTATTTATTCATTTGGCTTCCTCATAGAGGAAGCTTTATGAACGAAATAAAAGGTTGATGAAGCAATGTGCAAATTTCTAATTTGCACACTTAAAAATGGTGAGGAAGTAATGTGCAAATTCTTAATTTGCACACTTCAAAAAGGATGAGAAAGCAATGTGCAAATTCCTAATTTGCACACTTCAAAAAAGATGAGGAAGCAATGTGCAAAGTCCTAATTTGAACCATTTTTTTATTTTTACATAAATTTCATAAAAATTTTACGGACTTCATTCTCTTCTGGGTGCCATCCTATTGGACTTTAGGGCCCGGTGCATATATTTAAATAAATAGAGTATTATTAAAGAATAGATGGTATTGAATTTGACTAGAAATGTTCTTGACTTAACAAAACTCGTATAATTTATAAGATCCGTGTTTTCTACCCCTATTTCATATACATATAATTCTTTAATATTTGGTTGATTAGTTGTTGTTATAGCCGTTTGAAATTTCGGGGAATCCATACATAGAAAGCAATGTGCAAGTTTCTAGTTGGTACACTTTTTTATTATATTGGCAACATTTTCTAATTCTATTATATTCCTAAGTCTTTTCTACCCCTATTTCATATATAATTGTTTAAGATTTGGTTGATCAGTTCTTGAGTTATATACAGCGAAATACTAGTCCTCACAATATCCTGAGGACATCCTGAGGACTTCTATGGGATGTTATAAACATTTTTTAGGCGTCTGAAGGACAATTCAAAAAGAACAATTTTAATTTAAGATTTGAAGAAATAATATTGTTTTACAATTAAAAAATTTTTTTAAATTTGAAAAACACATCTTACTTTGGAAAATATAGCTTTATATATTTATATCATCGCAGCAACATTGCTGGCAAAGATATGTCTGGCGGATGTCATGATTTTACTTCGCCTGGACATGCTTATATTCGCTCTCAACTGAAATTTACTTACGAGTTAATCACGCCATTATGCGCCACCTATCGGTGTTATTGCAAGCTACCACGGAAAGATGCGCTACCGTGCATCTTTCTGAAAATATCTCATGAAATTCTTAACAAAAGAGAGTTGCATTATAGTGTTTTGAAAACGTCTCGACAAGGGCTACAAGAATATGCAAAAAAACTATTTTTTATTTCACCCCTATGGTGTTTTATTTAAAAAAATTTAGGTTCTTTTGATCTAAATTTTTTATATAAAAACCCCTATTTTTATTGTGTATTTTTGTAGCCTTTGTCACGACGTTTTTAAAACACTATAATAAAGTTCTGTTTTGTTAAGAATTTTCTGAGATATTTAAAATTTTGTCATGATATTTATAATATAAAATATGAAATATGAAATATCTCGCAAAGTATTCACTTTTAGATGACTTTACCTTAATATTTTTATATATAGAATAATCAAAGAAATCGAATAATAATATTAATTTTTACATTTGTAATTTTTCAAAATTAAGTTTGTATACAAAATGCAATCAAATTTTTTAACATTATAATTTGTTTTTTTTACATCATTCGATTCCTTTCATTATTCTACGCATAAAAGTATTAAGGTAAAGTCATCGAAAAGTAAATACTTTACGAAATATTTCATATTTTATATTAAAAATATAATGACAAAATTTAAAATATCTCAGGAAATTCTTAACAAAAGAAAGCTTTATTATAGTGTTTTGAAAACGTCTCTACAAGGGCTACAAGAATATGCCAAAAAACCATTTTTTATTTAACCCCTTATGGTGTTTTATTTAAAAAATTTAAGGTGCTTTTGATCTAAATTTGTTATATAGAAGCCCCTATTTTGTATAGCACATTCTTGTAGCCCTTGTCAAGACGTTTTTAAAACACTATAATGAAGTTTTCTTTTGTTAAGAATTTACTGAGATATTTCAAATTTTGTCATAATATTTTTAATATAAAATATGAAATATCTTGTAAAGTATTCACTTTTCGATGACTTTACCTTAGCGCTTTTATACATAGCTAAATAATCAAAGAAATCGAATAATAATATTAATTTTTACATTATAAGATTGCTCTTACTTTCTCGACCTCACGACGGCTCAGTTCCACGACAGGAATGGGTAACATAGAATTCAACTCGTATCGATATTATAAACGCGTCTTTAATGATAATCCCGGGACTTTATTACAGCAGTATTTTTATCCGCGAGTGCTTCCACACATCCACACGCATTCATCCGTCCACGCACACGCTCGTCGCGCTCGTTATTCTGTCCTCATGGAGGAGCAGTCAAATATCTGAATTATACAGGCGCATGTTAAGACCGGGAAAAGACGTACGAAACCGCTTATGACCCACACGATGTATTAACCAACATGCGGATTCCCTTATACGTGGCTCGAACTATTACGTTATGGCTCTTGGCTTCGTCTCCTTCGATTGCCGAGATTACATTGGGCGGTATTCGCCAAAATCCAACGTCTGCGGTGCGAGTACCATGCGAAGATCTGGAATCAGTCTCCAACCGAGGGACTTTCAAGTTAGTTGCCTCGGCCCTTCAGATGCGTGTGTCGCTTGAAGCCCCCGAACGAAAGAGAGCGAGGCTCGCTCGGTCCCACCGATCATCGGTGAACGCCGATCGATGGGCATGCGCAAATCACCCGTCTCCCACTTCGGGAGAATCTTAGGGTGGTGGATGGCAGCGTACTCACATTTCCACACCCCACATATTACATCTCACACATTACATCTCACAACATTTGTATTTTTTCAAAATTAAGTTTGTATACAAAATGCAATCAAATTTTTAAAAATTAATATGTCTGTTTTTTTTTACATTATTCGATTCTTTTTATTATTCTACGCATAAAAGTATTAAGGTAAAATCATCGAAAAGTAAATACTTTACGAAATATTTCATATTTTATATTAAACATATAATGACAAAATTTAAAATATCTCAGAAAATTCTTAACGAAAGAGAGCTTTATTATAGTATTTTAAAAACGTCTCGACAATGTCTACAAGAATATGCAAAAAGACTATTTTTTATTTCACCCCCTATGGTGTTTTATTTAAAAAATTTAAGGTGCTTTTGATCTAAATTTTTTATATAGAAGCCCCTATTTTTATTGTTTATTCTTGTAGCCCTTGTTACAAAGTTTTTTAAACACTATAATAAAGTTCTCTTTTGTTAAGAATTTACTGAGATATTTCAAATTTTGTCATAATATTTTAGGAGGAGGAGGAGGAGTTTTACAGGATGTATTCAGGATATCCTGCGATACTCCTCAAGATATCCTGGACGTACGTAGGATGATTTTAGGACTTCTTATGTTATTTGAGTCTAGTGGACATTTATAAAAAATTTATAATTTATTACGGTACTTAAAACATTCTGAAGCTATTTTTAAGTATTTCACCACAATTAATAAAGTCAAATAAAATATTTACAATAACACATGTCCTGGATGTCCTTCGGATTTTCCGAGGATGTCATTGCTATCTGGGAAACAACCAAGTATCCTGAAAATATCCCAGGACGTCCTGGACGTATTCAGGACGATCCTGAGGACGTCTTGTGCTGTCTGGGTATTATATTAGTAACATTTTTAATTCTATTATATTTCTCAGTCTTTTCTACTCTTATTTCATATATAATTCTTCAAGATTTGGTTGATTAGTTCTTGAGATACAAACGTTTGAAATTTCGAGAAATGCGTACAAACATAGGAGCCTTATAAAGCTGGATCTAATCAACCAAATCTTAATGAATTATATATGAAATAGGGGCAGAAAAGACTGACGAATGTAATAGAATTCGAAATAGACCGATATCTCAAAATTTGCGGCAGTTAGAGCAACCACGAACATTTATCCAAAAATTCCAAAAAAGAACCCCTTTACCGATCATCGCCAAATTCAATCCGAACCTTCCTTAAGTGATACTCTATTGATTAAAAAAAATTTAGCCCATCTCAAAATTTACGGAAGTTAGAGCATCATGGACATCAAATCCGTACATACACACACACACACACACGGACACTTTTTTTAAATGCAATTTTTCGACGTTAAAACATTTTGAACACATTGGAGGCGAGAACTATTTTTTTTTCACGAAAACAAAGCTTCCTCTGAGGAAGCAAAAAGCATAAATATATTAGATATAAATTTTCTCATTTACATATTTTTTGAAATAAATTTAATACGAAATAAATTTATTTTATCAAATTTTATCAATAATTTATTTATTATTTTGATTTACTAAAATTTTACTCTTTTTTTTTTATTATATACCTACTTTTTTACCATGTATTTTTTGATTCATCAAGTATAATTTTAGAAAATCTGTAATGTATTCTACTCTAATAGTTGTATACATATATTTTAAGATGAATTAATATGTATGTTAATGTTTATTAAGCCTGCTGTGTCATCCAGAGTAATAGCTACTCCTCGAGAAATTCCTTCGCGTCAAGAAGTTATTAGACGAGAAAGAACAGATGAACGTAGTCGACAAAGAAATAAACGTATGTTTGGTGCACTTTTGGGTACTTTACAAAAATTTAGACAAGAGGAAACTAAACTTAAGGCGAAGGTAAGGTATATTTAGGTATATTTAGCAATTAGATATATTCATCATTAAAATATGTAATGTCTCATTTACAGGAAGATAAAAAAGCAGAAGTAGAAGCTAGAGTTGAAGAGGCTAGAAGACGAGAGAAAGAAGAACTACGAAGAGAGAGACAACAATTATTTCTATCACGAAAACGACAATTGGCTGAAGTACGAGCATTGGAAGCAAAGCTTGCACGTAGTCGGCAGTTTCAAGATTGGCGCAATGCACAGTTACCCCTTGTTTCTTTCATAAAAACGCATGCGCAACCTTCTATTTATTATGTACCAAAGCGTAAACATCCACAAACAGACACGTTATTAGCGCAGTCCACAAAAGAACTTTACGGTTAGTATTCTCATAAATAATGTATGTAAATTTATTTATATTATACTTATGCAAATGTATGTTTTTCTTGTATTATTTCAGAGGAAATTGAAAAAAGAGAAAAAGCATTGGTTGAAGAGTTAAATCTAATAGAGGTTCAGATAGGATTAGGCAAACATTCACAAAATCTTGAAGCATCTTCATCTTTACATACTGTAGAAGCTCCACGATTAATACAAGAGGGTGAAGAAAATCGAGATCCTAATCCAGAACATAATATCGAGGCTGCAATCAATGATAACGCTGATATTTCAATGCAATCTATAATAAATGAGAACTTTGATAATGATCATATTGTGGAGAAAAAAGAAGAAGTACAATTGGACGAAGTTCAACCAGATGTAAACAATGGCTAGTATAAAATTCGCTATAATAAAAAGAGTTATACATATTATGTACATCTGATGGTACAACATAAAATGAGGATTTCCATAGTAAGTTCTTCAAACATTGTCTTATGATTGTATAATTAAAGATATTCCTAAAAAATTAAAAACTTGTAATTTTATTACCATATAAATTTGTAGTTCGGTTTTATGGTTTTTAGTCCCTTACAGAAAAATTATACAATTTTTTTTTGCAATATATATCGAAATAAATTAGCTTTTTTGCACGCTATTTATATACAATGATGTAGATCAGC
This sequence comes from Harpagoxenus sublaevis, assembly GCA_030770355.1. Taxonomy (NCBI): domain Eukaryota; kingdom Metazoa; phylum Arthropoda; class Insecta; order Hymenoptera; family Formicidae; genus Harpagoxenus; species Harpagoxenus sublaevis. Next base: position 51,957 of record JASTWR010000556.1, on the reverse strand, counting down.
AAAATTGTCGAAAACTACAATTCTTGTGCTAATAAATCATAAAAACCAATCCAGACACAAACTTGCATGGTTGCATAACCATATGCATAAAGAAAATTTATCCAATCACATTTTATGCGCGTCCATATGATATGATAGCAATGCGATTGGATAATTTTCCTTATGCATATGGTTATTGCAGCTATGCAAGTTTAATTGTCCGGATAGGCTCTAAATCTTGATCAACTGTTGTAAAGTCCATTTCCATTGGATACATATAAAATACATGTAAGTTGGATCGTGCATTCAATTACAAAAGAATACAAGAGAGGTAAAAAGAAAATGGTTTTACTATTTTGATCCAATTATTAATTGATTATTACTGATAAGATTAACAAAAGTTATAAGTTACTAGGACGCCATTATGTTAAATATATATAACTGAACGCATTGAATTATTTCAATAGATATTGGTTGCGTAATATGACAAAATTATTTAATGTTTTGTAGTACATACATTGTAAAAGCGTACTGTTTAGATGCATTTCTAGGAATTATTTTTACTGTAGCTCTAGCTTTTATTTATTTAATTATACGTAAATTTTATATAAAGTTTTAATTGGGATCTTCCTTTTTAATTAAGAACTTTATACATTCATTCCTTACATATAAATAGTCAAGCGTTGGTATTATTGGCCTTCAGTATCTTTACTTAAGTCTAGTTAGTTTTTTTGAAACGTTAGCACAGCCTTCATTTACACGCTCTTTACCAATTTCTTTCTTCCGAAGTTTTCTTAAGCCTTATGTCAACGATGCTAAATGGCCTAACCTTCAAGCCCACGTTATTAGTGAAAATCTTCAGGTTTCTGATACCCACTCCTTTAAAAGTAACGATTATATTGTCAGTTTCCGATAAAATAGTTTTCTTTTCCATGTTATCCCATTTGCGTCGGTACATTCGTTCCAGACTGATGATACCCGATCTATTCTGTATTACCCAGTGAGAAATGAAAAGTCGAAATGATATCACAATAATATCGGAAATATTTCCTCGAAATTCAAAATCGATTCGAGAAACAGATGGTCCTGGTTTCGAGGTCCTTTTCGATATCGAAATCAGCTCGGTTTCGAGACATTTTCGATATCGGAATCAGCTCGGTTTCGAGACATTTTTGATATCGGAATCAGCTCAATTTCAAGTAATTTTTGACATCCAAAAGAGCTAAATTTTGAATTATTTTTTACATCAAACGCAGTGCAAATTTAATATACCACATCGAAGCATTAGCTGGGTTTTGTACAGCGCATATGCGTGCACATATCTATAGCATACTACGTAACGTTTACTATAGAAAAATGCGTGCATATAATAATGCGCTTTACGGGATCCAGCCTATATATTGCCTTATCTTTTACCAATATGTATATGTAAACACGATTTACAAGAAATGTATTTATTGTTTATTAGATTAAATTAAACTAAAGGTAAGTAACAAAATTATAGGAAATACTATTTATTTTTGTATTTTATTTTTCTTCAAAATTTTCGTACTAATGAAAAATGTGTATAAGACATAGAAATAAAGAAGAAAGTACAAAATAGCTGCCGCCTCTCTAAAATTAAACAAACTTTCATGCATTATAATACTCTTGAGCAAAGCTACGTACAGTCCTTCTAAACAAAAGACGGATTGATAATCTTACACATCAGTATCATTTCATTAACTCAACAGCAGAATAACAACGAATTTCGCGCTGAATAAACTAAGAAAAAGTAAGAAAATCCGTTCAACATTTTGTGATTGACCTAGTAAAGTAAAATAACGTGTAAAAATAAGAGGTCAAAATGAGTCCACACATTGGTACATCGCAGTCTGCATAAAAGATTCATGTATGCATAAAAGATTCATGTATAATACTCTCTAGCGTTGCAACTGCTGTAAATTAGGTTTTATACCATTTGAATCGTATAATCGCAAGAATAAGATACCTAAATCAAAATTTGTAATTCCTACATCCTGATCGAAACATCACTATTTTTCCTTTTCTTGACTTCTTTGTACGACTGTTCTTTTTTCTCTCGCGTATCTCATCCTAATGTCAGTTATTAATTTATGAACGGAACTGCGAAATGAGAAAATCGATCTATCACTTTCCTATATATTATACAACGTTTTCCAAAACTATCAATACGTATATTCGGATTTTGAGAGAAAATTATTTTAATAAATAATTTTACAGATAATAATTATCTTTATGACTAGCTAAAATCTTTGAAATACTTAAAAATTAGCCGTATTATGTTGATGACTTTGTCCCCCTTACAGACTCGGAGACATGTCCTTTAGTCCTTTTCCCAAAAGAACCATCTTCCTGCTTTCTCCATGAGCTGTTGGTCAGCCACGTTGAAGAAATTTTCTCTGCCACAGAAATATCACTGACGTCAAACCTGATTAGTAGAGCTCCTGGAAAGCAAAAAATAATAAAAAAGATAAGATGACATTATCGCCAATCACTGTGACAATTGTTGTAGGTATAAACTAATAATCATAAATTTTCAAATAATTTTCAAGAATCATAGAATTTAAATTTTTAATAATACTTTTGTACCAAAGTTGACCTCCATTAATTTGTATTATTTAGATATTTGAAGGAGTGTCAAGCAATGTCTTATATGACAAAGAAATGTTAGGAAACAAAGGTTTCAGTTTAATTAGCAGCAAGTCAAGTTTTCACATTGAAAGCAAACCATTTTCCAAGGCCCAAATATGCAACTCTTCAATAAGATAAGTTTCCTTTTCCTCGTTATTCTCAAAGTAAAGTTCCATTTGGTCATGGTTAGGATCTTGATTAGAATTTGCAGATGTGGTAGATCTTGAATCGTCACTATCATCGCTACTGTTATTACTGGAAAATCACCATCACTATCGTTGACATCAACATCATCACTCAAATGATTACTTTCATTAAAATTATCATCATAACCATTATCATTTACATTTTCGCTTCTGTCTGCACTTTCATATTCCTTGTTATCTTGTCTACTTAAAACATTTAAATTGCTAGAAGCTGCTGCAATGCAATCCTCTTGCATTTCAGTTTCTTGTGTTATCTCCACTTCGACTCTCATTATCTGAACTGTCTTCTAATAAATCAACGAAAGATTTATAAAGAATCGAAGAAATATTTTCTAGTCTTGCTCTTTTGTGCTTTGCTCTGTTGATCTTTCTGTTAAGTTATCTCTTAAAATACCTGATCTTCAAGATAAATTAAAAAGAAAAAGTTAGACAAATATTTTCCTCAATACAAGCAAGGAAGAAAGTATCTCTCAAAACTAACGCTGGTATAAGAATGCATAGTCAGATGGACTAGAATCTTGCTTGAAGGTTAGGATGTCAAGGCAACACAGGCTGTGATCAATTTGGCGCTATAAATGGTTCGAAGCGTTAAACTGGAATCACACAATGCAAGATTGTCATGCCTGCATTCTTGCACGCTGACTGACGCTGACCATTGAACGTTGCTCGTTTTGTTGTTTAAAACGTTAACTTTCCTTCGTTGCAAGCTTCGTATAACTTTATGTGACGTTTTAAACAGCAAAACGAGCAACGTTCGATGCATTGGTCAGCGTCAGTCAGCGTGCAAGAATGCAGGCATGAAAATCTTGCATTGTGTGATTCCAGCTTAACGCTTCGAAGCATTTATAGCGCCAAATTGATCACATGAGCCTGTGTTACCTTTACATCCTAATCTTCAAGCAAGATTGTAGTCCATCTGACTGATATGCATTCTTATACGAAATAACGAAGGGTAAAATAATATTTCTAGTACTCACTAGTAGATTTTCGTTGTCCATTGCAAGATATAATGAACCCTGCAAGCTGAAGCCACTGCACGTGAGAACAATTACGATGTTTAACCGGCAATACTGCTACCTTTGAAGCATTTATAGCGCCAAATTGATCACAGCCTGTGTTGCCTTTACATCCTAACCTTCAAGCAAGATTGTAGTCCATCTGACTGATATGCATTGTTATACTAAATAACAAAGAGTATAATAATATTTGTATTACTCACTGGTAGATTTTCGTTGTCCGTTGCAAGATATAATGAACCCAAGCTGAAGCCACTGCACGAGAACAATTACGACGTTATATAACCGGCAAAACTGCTACCAATGAACCGCTGTACGTCCGCTACATGTGGCTACATGCCGCCAATGCACCGAGATTAGGTTAGGCTCGAGCGATATAGCCCCGCAAGAATCGATATATCGATGTATCGCGGCGTGTTGCTTTCGTCGACGACGCCGAATCAGCTATGTCCGCTCGCGGCGTGTTGCTTGCGCTGACGACACCGAGTCGGCTAGAGTCCACTCGCGGCGTGTTGCTTTCGCCGACGTCGCCGAATCGGCTAAGTCCGCTCACGACCGTATATATCGTCAATCAACCGCAGTATATACAGGGTGTCCCGAAATTCGCGAATCAAAATACCATAGCAATAAAGTTCTCGAAAAAATAAATTTAAAACGTATTTGCCACTTTTCGTTCCGAGCAGTAGTTTCTGAGATAAAAAGGTTTAAACGTGGCCAATTACAGATTACGATTAAACGGAAACCTGTCCGTGAGTCGCGCGTTAATAGTGTTAGTGACCGCGCACTTCACGCTCTTACAGGCATTAGACAAAAGATTGTTTGCGTGACGTCCGTATAATACCGCGTGTTGCGTGTAATATTTGTTGCGTATTAGATGATGCTGTTAATAAACAACGTGTGTTTAAGCATAAATTTATTTTATTTATTACGTAATGAATAAGATAAATTTATAATTCATCATAATTATATCGCTACTAATTTGTGTATCACAATATCAATAAGAAATATGAATAAGAGTTAAATAATTGCAATCAAGTGACATACATACGAATCAGTATTTCTTTACAATATTTCTAATCTTCTTAATTTTATACATCTATTCTTTCATTCTCTTTAGTCTTTAATTATATCGAAACATTTATTTGATTATTTCTTTCTTATCATTTATTCATTCATCCTCTCAAAAATGTACCGGTTATACATTATTACTTACGTGATATTACTACTCATACATACATATTACTATACTTACGTGCATACTGATTTATAACTATGCGAATTTTAAGGGAAAGTAATTCCATTTGTCATTACAGCTAGTGACTTACTTTTGAATTAATTGATTAAATTTTGGCCCAATTATGTACTAAAAATTTAAACAACAATTGTTAATTGAAAAAGTCATAAATTACAAAATTTAATTTTCAATTAAAGGGATATTACATTATTAATGTATAAAAGATTACACGGTAGTATTAGATTTTAAAAGTAGTAAACTCTTAGTTTAATTAGTTTATTTTATTTATGTAAAATTAATTTAGCAATAGGATTAACGGTTCGTTTTATTCTCGTTTTATTCTTTGTTTTATTTTTTAATTATACATGAAGAAGCTAAGAATTGCATTTAAAAACTAATATGTATAGGGATATCTTATATAGATGGATGGAAGTGGATAAGTGTAGGATCACTAGCTTCCGTGAATTCCTCCAAGATAGAAGGTCCCTATAAAAGTTCTGCGTGTCCGTAGTTAACCCTGTCCATGGTCTTCCGCGTTGTCGATGCGTGTCTTATGGATGGCCAAAAATGCCGGTCACGACGCTATGTGTCGTGACGGCGACTCCACTAGCATATGCACAGAACGTCATCTCAGGTAGAGATATACGACTGGCTATAGCATCCCCTGGAGTCCGTGCTTTTATATTTCTGTTGGCACGGTTGTGCGCTCTCGGGAAAGCATGTACGTCGGGTTATTGTTTTGCAGGCGTTATTGTATATTTGTGCGGTTGGCAGACCGCCACAATATGTATGGCACGCCGTTCTGCTCTTTAATATCATCTTAAAAATTCTACCAAATTAAATTAATATTCAAAGAAAAGAAATTATTATTATTATGTCTAGACATACTTATAATTCATCGAATTATTATTAAGCTATAGTTATTAAGCACATAATTGCAGAATTAAAAATTATTATGTCTAGACAAAATATTAATTCTAAATTTATTTTATGTTTTTACATATAATTTTTTCGGAAATTTTTTTATTGATATTGTAATACACAAATTAGTAGCGATATAATTATGATGAATTATAAATTTATCATATTCAATACGTAATAAATAAGATAAATTTATGCTTAAACACTAGAGCTCTCGAATACACGTGTATCAGACTACACGTGTAATCCGTGTATTTAAATTTTCCGTGTTTTAAACCGTGTACATCAATTTAAGAAACTTTTATTCACGTGTATCCGTGTACGTGTACACGCGTACACGTGTACACGTGTATCCGTGTATGTGATACGTGTACACGTGTATGTAATACGTGTACACGTGTACCCGTGTATGTGATACGTATGCACGTGTATGTTCACATAAATGAAGATGAAATATGTGTATGTACACGGGTTAAAACACAATAAAGCTAAATACATAGCAATTGTTATTGTTAATGTTATTTATTTACTGGCAAAACAAAGACAGTTTATTGTCTAAATACATAGGTTGCACGCAACATCTATTGTCAATGTATAAGTGTGTGTGAATAAATACATTTATTATAATAAGCGACATATATATTACGGAAAAATAATGTTTATTAATATTTTTTTTCTTAACTTATCATAAATTTAGAAAATGTAGAAAATTGTATCTATGAAAGTAGACTTCTATTTTGGTATAAAAAAACTAACATATCTACATTTTCTGGCAGCAAAGAGCTTCTTTTTGAAGTAATTATATTACCAGCCGTTGAGAAACATCGCTCTGAGCTTGCAGAAGATGCCGGTATACTCAAATATCTTCTGGCAAGATATGAAATAGCAGGAAATTTATCCTTCCGAATATTCCACCACTCAAATGGATCCAAATCAAATCTTAGTTGCGGTTCAGACAGATAATGTTGCCATTGCGTATCAATGTCATTATTATTGATTTCTTGCTGATAAAGGAACTCCAAAGCACTATTTTTTGTGGTAACTTTGGAGCACGTGTCTTCGACAGGAGCTACTCCCTGTAGCATGTATTTCACGTGACCTCTAATCTCTAATCTAGCCTCAAAAGGTTCATGATCCAAGTCTTTAAATCTTGGATCCATCATTGAAGCAATCTGTCTCGCTGTAATGTTGTTGGAGGTCCATGTTAAGTCGAAACGTTGTGTGATCTCATTTGCGATTATTTCCTTGGCGTTCTTTATCATTACATCATCCTCATCGCGAATTTGCATGTGGTTCTGAAGTGTCTTTTGTAGGACAGGACGAACCATGGATACAGGAGAACTGTTGTCGCCACATAAAACCGTAGTTGCCAATTGCAGAGGTTTTAACAATGCCAAAAGCGCCTCTATTAGTGTCCATTCTCTCTCGCTTATTTCTAAGCTTTCGGCTACCGAAGCTGTGGTACTACGACGATCTGTCAATACATTCATGACAGGGATTCGGTTCTGAAGAAGTCGCTCAAGCATAAAGTATGACGAGTTCCATCTTGTCTTGCAACTCTGTAAAAGACACATCGTAGGTAGACCGAGCTGCTCTTGTTTCTCTTGAAGCGCGTATTTTGCCACATTTGAGTGTTTAAAGTGTGAAACGATTTTGCTGGATTTCACAAGCAGTTTTTCAATATCACCTCCAACGAGCGCTTTGTTAACCGCTAGCTGGAGACTATGAGCAGCACAAGTGAGACCAAACTTTTCTGAAATTTGCTGGAGTAAGTGAGTAGCGGTTACAATATTTGTGGCATTATCGGTGACTACTGCCATAACTTTCTCATTAATGTTCCACTTAACGAATAATTCCTCCATTCGACTGGCCAAATTTGCTGCTGTGTGACGCTCCTCCATTTCGTATACTCCAAGAGTGAAGCATTTAGGAGTCCAATTCTTATCCAACATGTGAACGATTAGAGTGACATAAGAATGCTGTGTTAAAGAAGACCAGCAATCAGTAGTGCATGAAACAGCAACAGCATCTTTCAGCGCGACTTTAATTTTCTCCTCAACATTATCCTTTAATAGATTTAACCTTTTTTTTAGGGCTTCATCTTTACATGGAGAATAGCCTGGCTCCACTGCGGTCATAAATTGCCGGAAGCCCTCGCTAGAGCAAAAAGAGATCGGCATTTGGTTCATTGCAATCATTTTAGCCAATGCTTGGTGTATGAGTTCCTTTCGTTCTGCATTGCAAACAATGTTGGTTTGTATGTTGCGCTGCTTCCGTCGGCGTTTCGGAATTGATTGAAAAGACGAACTTGATTGGCGTTTCGGACTTGATTGAGAAGGCGAACTTGATTGATTGGAGAGATCAACTATCTGATCTTGTTCAATGTCTGTATTGTCTCTAATATTATTTTGTTGTTCTTCAACGCTCGTGTTTTCTTCATGATCTGATGGATCGTGCCTGTAATATATTTTAATATAAAATGCATTTGTCATTTAGAGTATTTATTATCAAATTATATAATTATTATCAAATAATTTATTTATTTATCAAATCATTGGAGAAAGCCATTTACGGTCTGACTGGATCTTGATAGCCTAATAACATTTTTGTATTGTGTGAATTATTGCATAAATTTTCCAACATAATAACTGCGCACCGAACATTTTGTCAGTCTTAAAACACAGCTTTTGTTGGAGCAGTAAATTCACATGTTTAAATCGATAATCAATTTAACTTGTGATGCTAACAAGCATCACGCCCGTCACGCTATGAGGGAAGTTCCAGGTTTGAATCCTGGCTGAGATAATATTTTTCGCAATAAATTCTTTACAGTGTTTTAATAATGATGCTTATTAGCATCGTAAGTTAAATCGATTATCGATTTAAACATGTGAATTTACTGCTTCAACAGAAGCTATGTTTTAAGACTGACAAAATGTTCGGCGCGCAGTTATTGTGTCGGAAAATGTATACAATAATTCACACAGAAATATTATTAGGCTACCAAGATCCAGTCTGACCGTAAATGGCTTTCTCCAATGATTTGATTGTATATCTTAACGGTTTTGTTCACTTATTAATATTATTTATTTATGTTCAATTAAATTTATTTATATTCAATTAAAGTTACTTGCATGCGCAAGTCATATTTATATAAATGTTTCTTTATTAAATAGCAAAATAATTTTTCGTTTGCGGTATAAAATGATAATAAATATTTAAGAAGGAACTAACTGTTGTTCTCTAGATGCTGTGTTGCTTTCCTTGTAAACACCATGAATTGTCATTAAATGTCTTCCCAAAGATCCGGTAGTACCGCCAGTGCAGGAGAATTCATTGTCGTCTGTGTCATCGCATAATTCACAATATGCCTTATCACCTTTACGGGTAGCGTACTGCCAAACCCAACTTTTGCGAAGCTTCATGCTGCTTGTTCAATAATCACATGAATTGTGATCTATCTCATCCAACAGACAGAGTTTGTCTCCACGCGATCGAAGATACAAAGGAACAAATGTAGGATATTTTGTTTTAACGTGATATTATTATACGCTTTATTTCTCTTCGCATCGGTTTAGATTCTCGAGAGAGGTCGAACGGCCTGTGTATGTTTTTGGCGTATGATCGGTAATTTTATTGTCCGTATGTATGTTCGTCTTGTCGACGGGCGAGAGTTCGACTCGGCAAACGGTGGACAGTAGTCGTTGGAAGGTCGTAAAAGCAAAAACATCGAACAAGCGAGCCGGTTTAAATATTGAGAGAGACGCGGCTTTTGTCCAAGATCCTATTTTGTAACGAATAAACTATTTTGTAATTATACCAATCGAACCATCTCATTTAATATAAAATCCTACACAAATGACAGTTATTTTGAAGGTGCTGCCAGAAAATGTCGATGTTAGTTTTTTTATACCAAAATAGAAGTTGACAATAGATGTTGCGTGTAACCTATGTATTTAGCTTTTATTTTCATTTATATGTACATTAGAGTGGTCCTTAAAAAGGGTAATTTTTAATTTTGACTGCTCGAACGGTTCGGAAGGCTTGAGATAAATAAAAAAAAATCTGTGCAAAAGCGCAGCTTCCTATCTCAATTTTAACACGTGCCACAGAGCACTTGAATTTTCCTATTAAAATCAAATAGCAAAGATTTTAGTATGAATGCAATAACGATGGGAAAAATTTCGAAACTTGGCAATTCTCTTACCTATAGTTGTACCTATCTTCTGAAATTTTTATAGATTTTTATCTACATATTTCAGGTTGCTAGTGGTCGATGAAAATAATTTTTTTTAAAATTTTTTAAGCAAATAGCAAATGATTTTAGTATGAATGCAATAATGATCGGAAAAATTTGAAACTTGGCAATTCTCTTACCTATAGTTGTACCTATCTTCTGAAATTTTTATAGACTTTTATCTACATATTTCAGGTTGCTAGTGGTCGATGAAAATATTTTTTGTTAATTTTTGAAAAATCAAAGGAATCTTGTTTATTTCTTTCTTTCTATGATTTTGTTTATGTATTTATTTATTTATTCGTAGTCTTAAATAAAAATTTAATACTTTTACAAAATTATTTATTTCAAAAATCTTTCATGATTTCGCATCGGAATAAATAATTTTGTAAAAGTATTAAATTTTTATTTAGGACTACGAATAAATAAATAAATACATAAACAAAATCATAGAAAGAAAGAAATAAACAAGATTCCTTTGATTTTTCAAAAATTAAAAAAAATTATTTTCATTGACCACTAGCAACCTGAAATATGTAGATAAAAATCTATAAAAATTTCAGAAGATAGGTACAACTATAGATAAGAGAATTGCCAAGTTTCAAATTTTTCCGATCGCTATTGCATTCATACTAAAATCATTTGCTATTTACTTAAAAAATTTAAAAAAAAAATTATTTTCATTGACCACTAGCAACCTGAAATATGTAGATAAAAATCTATAAAAATTTCAGAAGATAGGTACAACTATAGGTAAGAGAATTGCCAAGTTTCAAATTTTTCCGATCGTTATTGCATTTATACTAAAATCTTCGCTATTTGATTTTAATAGGAAAATTCAAGTGCTCTGTGGCACGTGTTAAAATTGAGATAGGAAGCTGCGGTTTTGCACAGATTTTTTTTATTTATTTCGAGCCTTCCAAACCGTTCGAGCAGTCAAAATTAAAAATTACCCTTTTTAAGGACCACTCTAATGTACATACACGTGTATATGTATCAAATACACGGGTACACGTGTATACGTGTCACATACACGGATACACGTGTACATACACGGATACACGGATACACGTGTACACGTACACGAATATTCGTGTACATGTGTCACGTACATAAGTACACGTGAATAAAGGTTTCTTAAATCCGTGTACACGGTTCACGTGTACACGTGAATATTGAAACACGCGGACAATCGAGAGCTCTATTAAACACACGTTGTTTATTAACAGCTTCATCTAATTCGCAACAAATATTACACGCAACACGCGGTATTATACGGATGTCACGCAAACAATCTTTTGTCTAATACCTGTGAGAGCGTGAAGTTCGCGGTCACTAACACTATTGACGCGCGACTCACGGACAGGCTTCCGTTTAATCGTAATCTGTAATTGGCCACGTTTTAAACCTTTTTATCTCAGAAACTACTGCTCCGAACAAAAAGTGGCAAATACGTTTTAAATTTATTTTTTCGAGAACTTTATTGCTATGGTATTTTGATTCGCGAATTTCGGGACACCCTGTATATCGATACACTTATCCCGATAGGAAAGACATACATATATGTACATGTATATATAACATTATATGACGAAACCTGGATGAAGTTGGGAATGCTGCAATTTAATATGTTTTATATAGTATTTGCAACAATATCATATTGATATCATTTCGATCTCAAATCGACATTTTACGTATAAACGGATGTGCACAGAGTTACAACCAGTAACTTTGAACAAAACAGTAGTAGGAGTGGCTATTTATCATTATGTCAGTTTATTTAAAGTTACTCGAAAATAGGTCGAAATTCAAATAAACGTCGAGTTTTTTACCCTTGCCAGTGCTGTCGAGCTAATTTTGACGACCACGACGTTGTTTCGACATCCTTTCGGTATTACATTTCTCACTGGGTACCGACCACAGATCTTTGACGGATGCAGGCCAATCTGCAATAACTCCCCTATTAATCATGGATCGTTGCTCCACAAAGGCTTTTAATTTATTCGGGATTTTTTTTTCTATTGCTTCCAAAGCCAGATTGGCTTCCAAGTAGTCAGGGAATACCGCCTCAGCAGTAAAGTGATTCAGCATCTCGACAGAGGTCGGGCAGATACAAATATTCGCCAGGGACATCCATATTTTTATTAAATTTTTTCCCTGTCTTGCAGAAGTTTGGTCAGGGGGTAATTTAATAGTAATCTTCGCCTTACCGATAAAGCTGCTATCGTATCTCGTGATCACAGGGCGAGGCTGTTGTTGTGTACATTTCTTTAGGTTACCATCATAAATAGTGTATATCTCTTTGTCCTCATCAATAACATTAGTTACTGTCGATTCACGTGATCGGACGTCGTGAACATTCTCCTTGCTACTGGAATCCTTATGCGTAGATAAAGAGTCGTCGACTTTCTTAGAACTATCTACCGTGGCAGCTTTCTTTATCAAAAATTCGCTGGCGCGGGTGTCAGTATTATATTCTACATTCATCTCTATCTCCATATCGTCGCCTACAGATGCCTTATGATATAGGGGGATATCACCTCCCTCACTAGTCCTCTCACCCCTCTGCTCAACGGGAAGTTGATTCCCTTGTTGACTCGTAGATTGTCCCTCGGCGTCCATCGCAGAGTCTCCTTCCATATATTTCTGGTAGAAATATATCACCGTATCAAATTGATGTTCCGTAACATCAATTCTCATTTGTTTAAACGATTTTCCGGATGTCTCGTTTTCGGGAGCTCGCGGGTTACCGGGCTTCGACAAGGGATCTAAAAGGTCTGCCATGCAAATACCTAATTAATATAGCGAAAAGTATTAACGGCTCCCCCTCCGAGAGGGGAGCGCAGGAACAATAAACGAAATAAGCGGCCCCAAAAAGGGAGAGCAAGTCAGGCACTAGAAGCAGGCTAATTCAGGCACTACAGCAAGAAAAGCTAGAATCACAGTTCTACTCGGGACAGAAACGGAAACACGTCCGACCACCGTGGCTGCTCACCGCACCTTAAAGTTGACGACTCTCGAATCAGGTTATGATTCCTGTCATACCGACGAGATGTAGCGACTGGTAGCGACATGAACATGCCTCGGGGGGCATATGCGCATGCTCGTGGCCACATGCGCATGCTCAGTGGCCACACGCGCATGCAAAAGTGCGCGAATTTAAAACATATGTATATTTATAATTATAATGCATATCGCTTGACTTTCGATGATGAACATATCGCAGCCACATGGTGTACACACACACACACACACACACACACACACACACACACACACACACACACACACACACGTGGGGGGGGGGTGCAAGGGGGGCCTTCGGCCCCCCTTCCCGCAACCCCTCCGCCGGTAGGCAGGGTGGACCTCGCTTTACAACTTAGCATGTACTTTGTAAATTTCGCGACAGTATAGACCGCATACGCGATGTCAGGGCGAGACACCACTGACAAAAACATGAGCGAACCGACTGCCTCTCGATAAGGCGACCTATTCTCGACCTCGTTCTCGTTTTCCACCGGTTCTAGAACCGCATGAGGATCGGCAGGAACGCTCACTGCCTTCGCATCGGACATCCTGAATTTCTCGAGTATTTTCTCTACGTAGTCGCTTTGATGAATCATTATCGACCTTTCCCCTCTATTTCTCGCGATCTGAAGTCCCACAAATCTACTGGCGTCCCCGACCATTATCTCAAACGCTTCCTTTAGATACTCGACTACTTTCTCAATCACTCTCAACGATTTACAGGCTATTAGTCCATCGTCGACAAACAAGGCCAAGTACACGCTTTCACGCTCGATTATGCCTACGTACACACACGGATCCGCGTCGGATTGCACTAGACCTAATTTTTGTATAAATTCACTGAATTTATCATTCCAACAGCGCGGCGCTTGTTTTAGACCGTACAGCGATTTATTTAATCGACACATAGCAGTCGCACTATCACTCTCGACGATCAGTCCCTCTGGTATCTTCATGAAGATCTTCTCTTCCAGTTCGTCATGCAGGAACGCTGTGCATACATCGAACTGCAACAGTTCGAGATCGTCCTGTGTCACTCGAGCTAGAAACATTCTCAGCGAGTCGTATCGTATAACCGGAGCGAACGTCTCATTATAATCGATACCGTGCTGCTGACAAAAACCTCTCGCGCATAGTCTCGCCTTGTATCTTGGCCTGTCACTTGTTTTCTCGTGCACGACCTTAAAGACCCATTTTGAGTCGATGATTTTCATGTCCTCTCTCTTTTTCACCACTGTCCAAGTATTGTTTTTCTCGTGAGCTTTAAGCTTGTTCTCGATAGCGCTCACCCATTTCTCACTTTTTGATCCGTTGACAGCTTCATGATACGTTTCCGGCGGCTTGTACTCGCTGAAATCGAGTTCTGCGAGATATCTTCTCAGCTCTCTCAGCAGTGCACGATCTTGCAGTCCGCGCCGTTCGGCTCCTGGAGTCTCCACCGATCCTTGTCGAATCGGCTCTGCTGCTTCCCGTCTCGCCTGTTCGTCTCCCTCGCCGTCTACTCGTTCGTTGTCTCTGCCCTCATCTTCTTCGACTTCATCATCGTTGATTTCGATAACATCGTCTTCTCGCGTGCCTCGAGCCGTACTTGATAAACTGAGCTCTCTTTCGCTTGATGCTACACCACTCGATTCTTGCAAACTCGATTGTTCGTCAAACACGACATCTCTCGACACGCTCACTTTCCTTTTCTCCGGATCGTAGAGCCGATAATTTGAACTCTCCTTTGAACTGGTATCCTACCAGTATCATCTTCTTCGCTTTGTCGTCGAGTTTCCTGCGAAATTGCTTTGGCACATGCACATACGCCGTCGATCCGAAGGCTCGCACATGCTCGAGATCCGGTTTCCTGTTCGTCCAAGCTTCGTACGCCGTCTTTAGAATTTTCCTGCTCGAGTGCGTCGTGCGGTTCAGCACGTAGACTGCTGTACTTACTGCCTCTGCCCATAAATTCTTCGGCAGGTCCTTCGCTCGGAGCATCGTCCTCGCACACTCAAAAATCGTCCGGTTTGCCCTCTCCGCCTTTCCGTTTTGCTGGGGTGTGTGAGGCGCGGTGTTCTCCATGACGATACCTTTTTCCGCGAGATACTCTATCATCTTCGTATTTTTATATTCACCGCCATTGTCTGAACGCACGACCTTTATCGGCCTCTCGAATTTGTTTGAAACCATTTTCTCGTACATCTTGAATTTCTCAAGCACTTCGTTCTTGTAGTGCACAAAATAAACGTAACAAAAACCCGATGCGTCGTCTATGAATGTCACATAAAACTTTGCGCCTCCCAGTGATTCAACCTGTATCGGTCTACAAACGTCGGTATGCACGCACTCTCCCGGCTCGCTGCTTCTTTTGCCCGGTCTCTCCCGGAACGGCTGTCTGTGGGATTTCCCGAGTTGACACGGCTCGCACACGAATTTCTCGGTGTTTTTCAGTTTCACCCTTTCGACGAGGCCACAGCGTACCATGTCGCACAGTGCTCGAGTTCCCACGTGGCCGAGACGCTCGTGCCACACTCTGAGATCGACCGACGAGATATTCACTTCACTCTTTTCACCCGGCTTTATCACCCGAAACAGCATTCGGTAGATCTCGTTGCTCTGTTTTGCCCCGATCGCCATAACTCGATTGTCTCGCGTGACCACCACTCGCTGCTTGCTGAATTTCACGTCGTACCCCTTTTTGGTGCACATACCGACCGAGAATAAATTTTTCCGGAGACTCGGCACATATAGCACACCTTCGATGCGCGAATCGCACCACCGGCCGTCGACAAACTTGTCCCATCGACGACTTCGTCCACGCCCGCCGCGACGAACACCGCTCTCATCTCGAATTTTTATGTGAGAAAGTTTGTGCCGTCGAGCTTCTCGACGTGTCTCGATGTCACTTTTGACGTCATTTTCTGTCGAACACAACACTTGCTTTTGCAAGGAAGAACTATCCTTGCAAGTCCACCTGTTGATCACGATGGCTGCTACGCGGTCGAACCGTCACGCGAACTCGCGCTTCTCGCTCTCTCGCTTAATTTTTCGCAACCAGAATGACTGGGCCCATAACCTTTTGGTATAAAAGGATAAGGAAACTCGTGAGGAGACGAGGATGTGTCCGGATTTTAAGTAAAAGTTCGTGTTGATGCAAGTACTCCCAGCAAACACGGGTATATTACTATTATATTATTTTGATAAAACGAAATGTAACACGCAATATATCACGATTGTATCGTTTATGTACACGTTAGTGGTAATTTCGCACTTTTGTGAATTGCAATTATATAACGTGTTATGTAAGGCATACATAACGTGTAATATAATCTTCGAAGATGTTACCAAATGATTATGTAATATGTATGTAAATTTAATGAACAGTTATATAACTGTAATTTAAAGTATAGAAATGTGTTATATATTAAATTGAGAATAAAATATTGCATTGTTACACACTTGTTACAAATGTAAATATAAAAAATATCAATAAATTGCGTGTTTTAAATTAATTTCAAGCAACTAAATAAAATTTATTGATTAGTTTTGCATGTAATTAATTATAGAATTTCATATTTATACAAATATTAAATTCACGAGACACTTGACACCCGCGAACGCGATTCACGATCTCCCACGGACGGGCGCGGTCTTCTAAATGTATATCGCGATCGTGGCATTTGTGGCACGATGGCACTAGCGGAAGCGGAAATTAAGCGACCATAGATAAAATTTAAAAAATGTACAATTAATTACCTTTATATCACATTAGGCACATATAATTACGCACATGCATTTTGCACAAATTTTTTTTCTATAAATTTCAATTTTCGACGATTTTTTCACGAACAGAGAGCACTACTGGCACTTATAAATAAATTTACTTAATATTATTATATTATATAATATTAAAGTAACGTTACATAACATTGCAATAGAACATATTATACATCACGATTATATTGCTGTTATTATGTTGTCACCAGTTCATAACGCAGCAATATAATAGATATATAATTTGTTATATCGTAAATATAAAATAATGTTATATAATCTATATATTACTCAGGCATAACAACCCGTTATATTACGTGTTACTTCTACGTTATATTATAGGAACCGTCTGTGTTTGCTGGGCTCTTTATTCAATGAAAAAACGTGGTATAAACCTAAGCGGATGCCAAGCGACTGTAAACGACTTCCGGTCGTTGCGTGCTCGGCGCCTTTCTCTTGAACCTTCTGGGTACACTCGCCCTTTGTCTACTGCGCACACAGGCGCATAATCGTCGCAAAGAGCGGGAGAGTACGAAAACTCTCTCACTCAACATTTTATCATCAAGTTTTCTTTAATATACGAAAACTTATTTGTACGTGTCCTGCATTCTTATTTCATATAAGTTTTTTTAATATTTTCTTTGTTGCATATTTCTTTTTTCTGTCAGGTTCCATATCCGCGTCCTCGTTTACACAGTTCTGCTGTACCAACGTTTTGTAATTCACTGTCTGGCCGCCGCTGTCGTTGCGATCTATGAGGTGTGGGAACTTATCTAACGAACGCGTCGGATACCCACGTTTAGGAAACGGGAAGAACAGTACCCAGTGAGAAATGTAATACCGAAAGGATGTCGAAACAACGTCGTGGTCGTCAAAATTAGCTCGACAGCGCTGGCAAGGGTAAAAAACTCGACGTTTATTTGAATTTCGACCTATTTTCGAGTAACTTTAAATAAACTGACATAATGATAAATAGCCACTCCTACTACTGTTTTGTTCAAAGTTACTGGTTGTAACTCTGTGCACATCCGTTTATACGTAAAATGTCGATTTGAGATCGAAATGATATCAATATGATATTGTTGCAAATACTATATAAAACATATTAAATTGCAGCATTCCCAACTTCATCCAGGTTTCGTCATATAATGTTATATATACATGTACATATATGTATGTCTTTCCTATCGGGATAAGTGTATCGATATATATACTGCGGTTGATTGACGATATATACGGTCGTGAGCGGACTTAGCCGATTCGGCGACGTCGGCGAAAGCAACACGCCGCGAGTGGACTCTAGCCGACTCGGTGTCGTCAGCGAAAGCAACACGCCGCGAGCGGACATAGCTGATTCGGCGTCGTCGACGAAAGCAACACGCCGCGATACATCGATATATCGATTCTTGCGGGGCTATATCGCTCGAGCCTAACCTAATCTCGGTGCATTGGCGGCATGTAGCCACATGTAGCGAACGTACAGCGGTTCATTGGTAGCAGTTTTGCCGGTTATATAACGTCGTAATTGTTCTCGTGCAGTGGCTTCAGCTTGGGTTCATTATATCTTGCAACGGACAACGAAAATCTACCAGTGAGTAATACAAATATTATTTTACTCTTTGTTATTTCGTATAACAATGCATATCAGTCAGATGGACTACAATCTTGCTTGAAGGTTAGGATGTAAAGGCAACACAGGCTGTGATCAATTTGGCGCTATAAATGCTTCAAAGGTAGCAGTATTGCCGGTTAAACATCGTAATTGTTCTCACGTGCAGTGGCTTCAGCTTGCAGGGTTCATTATATCTTGCAATGGACAACGAAAATCTACCAGTGAGTACTAGAAATATTATTTTACCCTTCGTTATTTTGTATAAGAATGCATATCAGTCAGATGGACTACAATCTTGCTTGAAGATTAGGATGTAAAGGCAACACAGGCTCATGTGATCAATTTGGCGCTATAAATGCTTCGAAGCGTTAAGCTGGAATCACACAATGCAAGATTTTCATGCCTGCATTCTTGCACGCTGACTGACGCTGACCAATGCATCGAACGTTGCTCGTTTTGCTGTTTAAAACGTCACATAAAGTTATACGAAGCTTGCAACGATGGAAAGTTAACGTTTTAAACAGCAAAACGAGCAACGTTTAATGCATTGGTCAGCGTCAGTCAGCGTGCAAGAATGCAGGCATGACAATCTTGCATTGTGTGATTCTAGTTTAACGCTTTGAACCATTTATAGCGCCAAATTGATCACAGCCTGTGTTGCCTTGACATCCTAACTTTCAAGCAAGATTCTAGTCCATCTGACTATGCATTCTTATACCAGCGTTAGTTTTGAGAGATACTTTCTTCCTTGCTTGTAATGAGGAAAATATTTGTCTAACTTTTTCTTTTTAATTTATTTTGAAGGTCAGGTATTTTAAGAGATAACTTAACAGAAAGATTAACAGAGCAAAGCACAAAAGAGCAAGACTAGAAAATATTTTTTCGATTCTTTATAAATCTTTCGTTGAATTATTAGAAGACAGTTCAGATAATGAGAGTCGAAGTGGAGATAACACAAGAAACTGAAATGCAGGAGGATTGCATTGCAGCAGCTTCTTGCAATTTAAATGTTTTAAGTAGACAAGATAACAAGGAATATGAAAGTGCAGACAGAAGCGAAAATGTAAATGATAATGGTTATGATGATAATTTTAATGAAAGTAATCATTCGAGTGATGATGTTGATGTCAACGATAGTGATGGTGATTTTCCAGTAATAACAGTAGCGATGATAGTGACGATTCAAGATCTACCACATCTGTAAATTCTAATCAAGATCCTAACCATGACCAAATGGAACTTTACTTTGAGAATAACGAGGAAAAGGAAACTTATCTTATTGAAGAGTTGCATATTTGGGCCTTGGAAAGTGGTTTGCTTTCAATGTGAAAACTTGACTTGCTGCTAATTAAACTGAAACCTTTGTTTCCTAACATTTCTTTGTTATATAAGACATTGCTTGACACTCCTTCAAATATCTAAATAATACAAATTAATGGAGGTCAACTTTGGTACAAAAGTATTATTAAAAATTTAAATTCTATGATTCTTGAAAATTATTTGAAAATTTATGATTATTAGTTTATACCTACAACAATTGTCACAGTGATTGGCGATAATGTCATCTTATCTTTTTTATTATTTTTTGCTTTCCAGGAGCTCTACTAATCAGGTTTGACGTCAGTGATATTTCTGTGGCAGAGAAAATTTCTTCAACGTGGCTGACCAATAGCTCATGGAGAAAGCAGGAAGATGGTTCTTTTGGGAAAAGGACTAAAGGACATGTCTCCGAGTCTGTAAGGGGGACAAAGTCATCAACATAATACGGCTAATTTTTAAGTATTTCAAAGATTTTAGCTATATAGTCATAAAGATAATTATTATCTGTAAAATTATTTATTAAAATAATTTTCTCTCAAAATCCGAATATACGTATTGATAGTTTTGGAAAACGTTGTATAATATATAGGAAAGTGATAGATCGATTTTCTCATTTCGCAGTTCCGTTCATAAATTAATAACTGACATTAGGATGAGATACGCGAGAGAAAAAAGAACAGTCGTACAAAGAAGTCAAGAAAAGGAAAAATAGTGATGTTTTGATCAGGATGTAGGAATTACAAATTTTGATTTAGGTATCTTATTCTTGCGGTTATACGATTCAAATGGTATAAAACCTAATTTACAGCAGTTGCAACGCTAGAGAGTATTATACATGAATCTTTTATGCATACATGAATCTTTTATGCAGACTGCGATGTACCAATATGTGGATGTACCAATGTGTGGACTCATTTTGACCTCTTATTTTTACACGTTATTTTACTTTACTAGGTCAATCACAAAATGTTGAATGAATTTTCTTAGTTTTTCTTAGTTTATTTAGCGCGAAATTCGTTGTTATTCTGCTGTTGACTTAATGAAATGATACTGATGTGTAAGATTATCAATCCGTCTTTTGTTTAGAAGGACTGTACGTAGCTTTGCTCAAGAGTATTATAATGCATGAAAGTTTGTTTAATTTTAGAGAGGCGGCAGCTATTTTGTACTTTCTTCTTTATTTCTATGTTTTATACACATTTTTCATTAGTACGAAAATTTTGAAGAAAAATAAAATACAAAAATAAATAGTATTTCCTATAATTTTGTTACTTACCTTTAGTTTAATTTAATCTAATAAACAATAAATACATTTCTTGTAAATCGTGTTTACATATACATATTGGTAAAAGATAAAGCAATATATAGGCTGGATCCTGTAAAGCGCATTATTATATGCACGCATTTTTCTATAGTAAACGTTACGTAGTATGCTATAGATATGTGCACGCATATGCGCTGTACGAAACCCAGCTAATGCTTCAATGTGGTATGTTAAATTTGCACTGCTTTTGATGTAAAAAATAATTCAAAATTTAGCTCTTTTGGATGTCAAAAATTACTTGAAATCGAGCTGATTCCGATATCAAAAATGTCTCGAAACCGAGCTGATTCCGATATCGAAAATGTCTCGAAACCGAGCTGATTTCGATATCGAAAAGGACCTCGAAACCAGGACCATCTGTTTCTCGAATCGATTTTGAATTTCGAGGAAATATTTCCGATATTATTGTGATATCATTTCGACTTTTCATTTCTCACTGGGTAGGAACTGACACACAATTTCGATAAAGACAAAGCACATATATTTTACTGATACAAAGATACACGGTAGCTGGCAACGACTAACGACCGTTGGCTGTTACTCAGGGACTAATGGAAAGACACTAGAACTCGGGTGAGTTTCCAAGGCGCGATATATCGAAGCGCGGTGAGCGCGCAAACCACTGGCGCGTCTGCTGATTGGCTGTCGCCACAGAGGCCGACTAGCTTCAATAAGTGAGTCACCACCGGAGTTGCCAGACCTGTGTATACGACCGTGCACCGGGCCACGGTCTTCTACTCAGGTCTGGAAACTTGCACCATTTGATGGTGGTGGGGGTGCGTCGCTAAACGAAGCCTTTTTCTGTAGTTCGCTCCGTCTCCGCACTAGTATCGATCGGAGGATCGTCGACGCGCATGCATACTTGTCCGTTGTGACATGGTTTGAATGGCGCGCAGGTGACATGGTTTAAATTTTCAACTTGTTTTATTGATTGGACAATTTCGACAATTTCCTTTGAGGTACAAATTTCTTTTTGAGTTTTTGATTTTTTTGGTATGTATAAAATTGGCGCATCCTCAATCTTACATAGTAACCATGGAGGATAGAGATAAGGAGGTCGAACTTCATGTTTCGAGATAAGCCCAAAACCCGGTTACAGTAGTAGTTCGAAAAACATACACCGACAGCGCGCTACGATCGACAAACTGGCATCTGGCAGTCGGGACTCGGGAAGAGACAGGAGGAGATAGGATATGGGGTCCGCAGAGTCAATTTGAGTTACATTTTTCTATTATTTAGTACAACATATTTTATATCTTACCGGAAAATAAATACAGTAAATGTAATGAGTAATATGAAAATTTGAAAAACTTTATTTAATCGTGCAAGACAACTATAATGTATGTATGTCTATAAACTATTATGCTTCTTAACATATTCTTGCAAGTATTGCAATTTAAAAGTATGAAGTAATAAAAAAATGTAATCTTATAATCTCTTTTAAATCATTGTATTTGTATATATAACCCCAAGGAGATATATGTAACACACAGTTTTCATTTCAGAAAATCGTTCTTCTTCACTGATACTATGTTTTATACGCAAGTGTTACTTCTACAGTAACATTACGATAATTTACTTCAGGTAAACGAGTGAATTATCGCAATTAGTTATTACAGAAATAACGATCGCGTAAACTATATTCAGCTGATCGCGACTATCACGAGTGTAGTAATCTACTAACATACACTCGCGCTGTATACATGAATACGCCGTTATCTCTACGCCGTTATGGGACGGAAGCGACATCTCGATTAGCACTTCGAACTAATATCGACAACCACTTTTGGGCTCATGAATCTGACGCATCGCCTATAGGAGTTCGACCTCCTTATCTCTATCCTCCATGATAGTAACAGAGTGCATAAGAGAGAATCTCCGAAGCGTGATCTTTACACGGGAATGTAAAATTATAATTAGAGAGAACCTCCTCGATTGTTAGATCGTAAACTTCGGACGATTTGGCATGCTTCGCGAAACACTCTTCGACGTAACGAATCAAATTAAAAAATTTGAGGTTCGAATGAATTAATCCTCCTCGAGATCGCAGGTCTACCAGCGTTGACTCGGGTATGGGATTTTCATCGGGTTTAAGGATAGCCTCGGAGCAAATAGGACAGGACTTAAATCGGCGAAGGACGCTTGCACAGATATTCTGAAATATCCCATGAAATAATATATTAAATGAGTATCTCAGCGAGAACAACGTATAGCGTTCACAAAACATTATATCAGTATAATTGTTTTGCAAATGCTTGCAACCATTTTCGCTGAGAATTGAGAGAACTATTCTGAAAAATGTCCCATCGGAATATAAATGTTGGAGCCTGCATTAAAGGGATTAATAAGCAATAACAAAGATTTAAGCAATCGATATTAAACTGCATACTAAAAGATGTTAGTCAAAGCGATGAAGCGTAATTACCTTGTCACCCACTAATATTGCTTGCTTATGATGTTTTTGAGATAACGTTTTGGAGATATGATAGAAAATAGAAACCTGTGACGTAATAGATAATGCAATCAAGTGCAGGCGAAAGGGAATAATCGTGATCGCGTTGAATAATATCATCCGCCTCCCAGTCTTCGTTGCGAATAATTTCATCTAACTTTTCTTTTAGACGCTGCCGACGCTCGACGAGACTCGAAGACTTAGTGCCATAAATATCCATCAGCTCGCTTAGAGAAACCGAGACTTTTGGCGAGGTCAGATCGTTGTGTGTACAATTGCCTGCTTTCGGCGGTTTGATGACACAATACACTGACAGTATTTTGTACAACTGAGAAACGTTGAACAGTCTGGATGTTCGTTACTTCCGGCAGCCTGACGTACCGTTCCGAAAAATTTCTAAAAAAAAAATATCCGAATTTCAAATAGACAACATTCTGCCGTTACACATTATTTCGGCAGATTCATAATCGTTTTCCGCGAAGATACCTCGAAATTGTCTTGATTTACTTTGCCAGTGAGTAAATATTTAAAGCCGCAATTATCGATTAAGTAACGGCAAAGATCCATCGTTGATTGTAAAGATAGTCGCAGTCCTTGAGCTGTTCCAGGAGTTAAAAATTCGTCAGCCGAGATTTCACCATTTCGCATGGCTCGCTCCCAATCGTTCAATAAATCCAATGACGAATTTAAAACCTAGAAATGACACAGTAGGTTGTTCATCATCAGATATACCAATTAATAAACAAGATAGCTGCTATTAAAAAGTGGAATAACATAAGTACTGAATTCAGTTATAAACCTTGAAGTCATCGTTGTCCGAGCCGAAACCTTGATTAGGAATCTTTCGATTGAGAGCGTCGAACATGTCGTTTATCTTTTTACAGAACTTAGCCGTTTCTTCATAGTCTCGGAGTGCCTCAGGGTAATAGCGCGAGTAAAATTGGAAGCCATTAGCCACGGAATTGCTGAAAATCTGTTACACCATTAGATTTGACGCGGATTTTAATTTGGCCGAAGCTTCGTTTTAGCATGCAACTGAACAAGTCGCTTTACTCATACTTGTGTGGCAAGGCGGATTTCTTTAATCGCGATTCTTTGTTTATCTGGAATGTTAAACTTTAGGCACTTTTCCTCGATTGATTCCGTTTTCAGAGCTGCAACTTCTACTTGCACTTCGTTCAACGCATTCGTTAATACTTTCATTCGCAACTTTGCGCGGTTGTTCAAACGCTTTTGTGTCTGCAGCTTTTTCTTTAATACTTTCAATTTAATTCGATCATCAACGACTCGTGAAATACGTTTGGACTTTACGTTTTTTAAGGCTCGATGTTCCCGCTGCCATAGAAGGCTTTTGAATCTCTTGTAGGTCTCACATTTGTTTCTTTTTACTATTATTAGGCTGCAGTCGTTGTGGTGCCACGAATGACTATAATCTGTAAATGCTTCCGCGGTTTTTACGAACGTAGTATTTACGAGTGGCACCCGTTTGACCCAGTTGATATGACCACGGTCCCGATTGACTACGTTGAAATTGACCACGTTGCGATTGACCACGTTGTGATTGACTACGTTGTGATTGACCACGGTCCCGATTGACCACCATCCCGATTGACCACCGTCCCGATTGACCACGGTCCCGATTGATCATAGTCCCGATTGACCACGGTCCCTATTGACCACGTTGAGATTGACCACGTTAAAAATGACCACGTTGCGTTTGACCACGTTAATATTGACCACGTTGCGATTGACCACGGTCCCGATTGACCACGGTCCTGATTGACCACCGTCCCGATTGACCACGGTCCCGATTGACGATTAGTGACGCGCTTTAAAAGTATTTAATTGTTTAAAGCGCGTCACTAACCTATATAGGTTAGTACGGGACGGTGGTCAATCCGGACGGTGGTCAATCGGGACCGTGGTCAATCAGGACCGTGGTCAATTGCAACGTGGTCAAACGCAACGTGGTCAATTTTAACGTGGTCAATCTCAACGTGGTCAATAAGGACGGTGGTCAATCGGGACTGTGGTCAGACGGGACGGTGGTCAATCGGGACCGTAGTCAAACGGGACGGTGGTCAATCGGGACCGTGGTCAATCTGAACGGTGGTCAATTGGGACCGTGGTCAATCGGGACGGTGGTCAATTGGTACACAGATTACTAATAAATAGATTAGCAACTGTAGATATATATATATGTTCCGTTAGTGATCTCAGGGCGAAATGAGATACGCGTTGCGTTACTGCCATAGTTTATAATAAAGTTATATTAAGTGTTCCTGTAAGAAGACTATACTTTTCTACTCATTTCTACCCGGTCAGACGCATTCCTCTGTAAAGCCAACATGTGGTTATGGGCCCAGGCTGGCCTGCACCGCGGGGAAATAATGAAAAGTGAGCTTATTTATTAGCTCGGTTCTGGATAGTCGAGATTCCGGAAAGTTCCTTCCGCAACGAAGATGGCGGACTTCACGCACCTCCCTCCCATCACCAAGCTCAAAGGAAAAGAAAATTATTCTACTTGGAAGATAGCGATGGAAAACTGTCTGCAGATGGATGGGCTCTTGAAGGCGGTACTCGGAACTGAAACGTGCGAACAGAAGAAAGCGAAGGCAAAGGCTAAGATCATTCTCAGCGTAGACGAGACGATCTATATACATGTAGCCGACGCGCCCACAGCAAAAGAAGCGTGGGATAATCTCAGAAGAGCATTTGAAGACAGCGGACTCACAAGAAAAGTCGGGCTTCTTCGAAAGATTACGACAACGAGGTTGGATTATTGTGATTCAATGGAGCGGTACGTTAATGAAATTATGTCAGCCGCGCATCAACTCTCATCGATTGGCTTCGAGATAAATCATGTGACGTCCCGCCAATAAAATTATTTCTTTTTACGAAAATCTTTAAATTGAAATATAACCTTCAATTACTAACTAAATTCTTATTACTGTTCCACGGTACGATTGTATATTATAAATTCACTTACTTGCTCCTATGATAAATATCACCAAACCACTCAGGCGTCACAGTCACCCTCTTGCGCATGAAACTTACCGCCATAAACAAATAGTTCAAAAGCGATCCGCCAGTGTCGGAATATCAATAAGAAATTATTGAGATTCACCGCTGGTGCCGAAACGCCTAATAGAAGATCTAGTTTCGTCGCCGGTGTTGACGCGTCTAATAAATATGCGACGAAAAAGGTTTAGTCATCGCTGGTGCCGAAACGTCCGGTCAATAATATAAATAAAGATTTAATTTCACCCCTAGTGCCGAAACGCCTAATAGAAGATCTAGTTTCGCCGCCGGTGTTGACGCGTCTAAAAAATATGCGACGAGAAGGGTTTAGTCATCGCCGGTGCCGACAATGCAAAGAGGAAGGTTTAGTTTCACCGCGCGGTAGCGCTAGAAAAATACTCGAATTACCAACTCTAATCTTCCTGTTTACATTTTTGAATGACTCAAGCCGCCTCGAAAATTCGGACAACTTCGACCAATGACAGCGTAAGGAACCACCCCGAAAATGCCCCTCCAGTCGATCACTAGCCAATGGCGAACAGCAAAATCGGCGGTCCTTTGGGTATAAAACCCAGCGCTTAACCGGGACGAAGCATTCTATTCTCTATTCTAAATCTTAAACTTATAAAAGTCAATCTAAATCCAAAAGTCAATCTCTTTATTCTCAATTAATTAGTACACGTCTATTATTCACACGCAGTCTTGTTACTTCGACTCTTACTCCAAGTAAATTCAACTTAGAGTCAGTGCCTCTAGGCCTGAGAGTCTCCGAGAGCTGCGCCGGCCGTTTGCTGTTCGCACCTGCGACTTGCGATCTGCCTCTCATCCCCTAGAGGGTGACCGTCATTTTGGTCCCCGGAAAAAATTTCCCCGGAAATGAGCTCCCGGAAAAAATTTCCCTGTCCAAAAATTTCCCCGAAAAAAATTTCCCCGGAAAAATTTCCCCCGGAAAAAATCTCCCCATCCAAAAATTCACACAATTGAGTTGGGTTATGTTAGTTTTTTTGGAAGTGGAGCCCCCGCAGGGGGGCGGAACCTACTGCATCCACGCACGCACTTTTCCACCCACACAACAATCGGGTTGGGTTAGGTTAGTTTTTTTGGAAATGGAGCCCCCCGCAGGGGGGCGGAACCTACTGCATTCACGCACGCACTTTTCTACCCACACAACAATCGGATAGGGTTAGGTTACTTTTTTGGAAGTGGAGATGTATACATATATTGTATCAATCAATGTATATATTTGATTCTTAAAAATACAGTAATTCTATTTAAATGCTTAAAATATTGCAGCCTCCTACCAGAGAAAAAATTCACAATAGTGTAGCAAAAGAAACAAAGTACAAATAAATGAATAAAGTCATCATAAATAATAACATTTAACGCATATTGGTTAATCACAACGACAGATTGGCAGCAAATTCTGCAAAAATTTTAAATCCAATAAAGCGCAAATAAATTAATAAAGGTCCTAAATAATAATAACAGATAACTCATAATAGTTATTTATAATGACAAGTTGGCAGCAACATTTTTCAAATATTTCAATACATCCTGTTGGCTGTAGACTGCAACAAGACTCTTCAACCGCGCATCGTGGTCTTTGTAGCGTCTTTGTTTTTGATTCGCAGGAGCGTGAGCATTCGCGCGCGCAATGTGAGCTTCCACCAGACCCTGCTCTGCTTGAATCAATTCAATGAATGTCCACAACATAAGGTGCGATCCATTTGCTTTCCGATTTAGTGCACAGTGCCAACCTTCCACTGCATTGTTGGTACGAGCAGTAGCCATCATCACCGAAGAGTAGTGGTTCCACAAATTAATGTCAAACATGGCACCGCGTCGTTCACTACGACGATTCAACACGCCAACCCAAGTGTGCTTAAAATAATCAAGGAAATCTTTCAGATCATTCTCATTATCGTTGAAGAATTTTGATTTTAGCAAAGCATCATACGCGTAAATTACATCGTCGGGAGGAACGAATGCCAATGCGGATAACTGTCGCAAATTACGAGCAAATCGGCTGCTTTCGCAGTACAATTGCGCAAGATCATGGTTCTGTATATTTCGCCAAAGTGCTTGTTCGAAATGGAAGAATAGCACTTGTAAACACAAGACAGAGCAATCAGTTAGCGGCTCCGAATAATAACATATACAAATAATGACACACACAATTTCAAATACAGTAGACATCACTGGAGAAAATATTCTGGCTGGTGAATTTTTCAAAAAATTTTTGGATGAGGAGATTTTTTCCGGGGGAATTTTTCCGGGGAGATTTTTGGATGGGGAGATTTTTTCCAGGGGGATTTTTTTGGGGAGATTTTTTCCGGGGGATATTTTTCCCGGGGGATTCCTTCCTAGAGCCCCCTAGAGAGAGGTTCCAGCGACCGAGCTATTATCTACGAGGTGGCATCCACACCATCCTGTAAGTTTATTTTTAATATTCAACACTTTGTAATTGCGAGCGAGCGTTATTCCCCGTGTACAAGCCATGAGAAGTTGTATTAAATCTATATAATATACATTTATATACTGGAAATATTCACAAACAGTTCGATTTATTCAGATCCAACTTTATTCCCGATATACATATATAAATATAAATTTTGCAATTCGATCTTTGTATAATGTTTATTATTTTAATCAAGTGCTCCTTGACATTTGTTCGAATTACCAATCATTACCCCCAGGCATTCCTCCACCGATAAGTTCGCTAACAACAGCCGGTATCCTGGCTATACTAAATAAAGGTTCTTTTAAAGACTAAAAGGTGTTTCGATTCCCAATTACTCTCGAACGATTGTCAAGGTAGATTTCAAATCAAGTATTTAATATTTTGATTTCGTTATTTTATTTTATTTTCCCCTATTTCCCTTCCATACCTTTTTAACAACGAATCCTCTCGCCTGTCCCGGGTTATAGTCGGTGCATGCAGACTGACTTTAAACAACGAAAGGAGAGGGCCTTTTGCGCTGCGCCGAGGTAGTGGTGCTAAAAGGTAAAGAAAATAACGTTACTAGTGGATTCTCAAACCGCGACGTAACAATCAAGAATGGTTAGGCACCGTGCTATTGGCTGGCCTCCCCGAGCGCTACCAACCGATGATTATGGCTCTAGAGAATTCCGGCATGGAAGTCACCGGTGATTCAGAGCTCCGGGAACATAGCCGGTCAACTTCGACTTTATTAACTTTTTTTTTTTTAATCGTTTGTTGGTCGTTTGTTGGTGATTGCTGGCCTAATTACAACGTTTGTTGGTTCTTAATTTTTTTTTAAATAAAAAAAAAAATTAGCGTTAAGTTAGCCGGAAAAATCTCAATTTTAATTAAAAAACGGCCTAATCGATGCGTAATCGTCTGCTGATGATTGTTGGTCTAATTTTGTCGTTTGTTGGTTTATTATTAGTCTTAAAAACGAAAAATTATCTCACCTTTAAGCCGCTTCTGCAGTAATCAAAGATTGGTTTATATCGCTGTCAGAGACGCATAGAATTGACAATAAATATTATTCTGTATTTATATGTATATACAAGGGCCGGACTTAAATAGTTTCGGAAATACAGGCTGAGAAAGGATAAAAATAATAAATACAAAAATAAACGTTTAATGATGATTTATTGAATACTATCATTAGGAATCTGAAGGATTTCAACCAAGTGTGTTCTTTGTATGTGCTTCAACTTACAAAGCACATAAAGCGCGTCACTAACCTATAGGTTAGTGGCGCGCTTTATAAGTATGTGCTTTGTATGTGCTTCAACTTAGAAAGCACATATTTGTTAAAGCAGAGAACAGGTGGTATATGAAAAGTACATATTTATATGTACGATGAATAGTTGGTATATAAATACCCATCCCTGCATGCGGAGAAGTGCGGCAGTCCCTGTGTAGTACAGCCTGTTTGTTTATGTTTTCAAAGTGGCTCTATTGGTTTGTTGTCGCTCGGATTACCGCATTCTTTGATGCAATGGCTGAAATCTTTCAGATTCCTAATGATAGTGTTGAATAAATCATCATTAAACGTTTATTTTTGTATTTATTATTTTTATCCTTTCTCAGCCTGTATCTCCGAAGCTATTTAAGTCCGACCCTTATATATATACATATATGAAATGACTCGGGAAGACATCCCCAACAACATATTAAAAAATCAAGCAAATCGGAGAGGATGCCCCTTTTATGCATAATTACCAAAATGTTTTACAGGTTCCCCATCAAGGCACAAAACGGCCACTTTTACACTTCCTCCTTTGTCATTACATTTGTAATGTAAAATATGAAATATTTCCTAAAGTATTTACTTTTTGATGACTTTACCTTAATACTTTTATGCGTAGAATAATAAAAGAAATCGAATAATACAAAAAAGCAGACGAATTAATTTAAAAAATTTGATTGCATTTTGTGAACAAATTTAATTTTGAAAAATTACAAATGTGAAAAATAATATTATTATTCGATTTCTTTGATTATTTAGCTATTTATAAAAGCACTAAGGTAGGTCATCGAAAAGTGAATACTTTACAAGATATTTCATATTTTATATTAATAATATTATGACAAAATTTGAAATATCTCAGTAAATTCTTAACAAAAGATAACTTTATTATAGTGTTTTAAAAACGTCGTGACAAAAGCTACAAGAATATACAATAAAAATAGGGGTTTTTATATAAAAAGTTTAGATCAAAAGCACCTTAAATTTTTTAAATAAAACACTATACCGGGTTAAATAAAAAATTGTTTTATTGCATATTCTTGTAGCCCTTGTCGAGACGTTTTCAAAACACTATAATAAAACTCTCTTTCGTTAAGAATTTCCTGAGATATTCTAAATTTTGTCATTACATTTTCAATATAAAATATGAAATATTTTGTAAAGTATTTACTTTTCGATGACTTTACTTTAATCTATATATATAAAGACAAATGTCCTGACTGACTCACTCACTGACTGACTGACTCATCAACGCCCAGCCCAAATCCCTGAACCTAGAAACATGAAATTCGAGGGGTGCATTCCTCTCATGACGTAAGCACCCACTAAGAAGGGATTTTTAGAAATTCGGCCCTTAAGGGTGTGAAAAGGGTTAAAATGTATTTTCACGGATTCGTCAATATCTCTTAGGCCCGATGAGATATCGACTTGGTTCTTGCTTACGAAGGTCACCCATACAAATGCTCAGAAACGTATTTCAGGATTTTGCCTTAATCAACCTCTAAAGGGATAAATCTGGATTTAGGGGTGAATTATAGAACCCTTCGTATCTCCTGTAAATTAATTCCTATGTATTTTTCTTTCGGTTCTTATAGTCGGCCCAACAATTACTTTTAAAAAAATAACTTTTGCTTTCGTATTCCACAACAAATTTATTAACAAAAATAATTTTAAGGGCCGTAGGGGAGAGTGGAAGAATTTCGAACATCTAAGAGAAAAGTTAAATAAAGCCGACGATTATTTAACAATTATAGAAGTCTGCATTTTAAATGATACTCCAGTTATTTGGCTTTAAAAATTACGATAAATAATATTAATATTTATTTGCCATTCGGAGTTACCCGCCGCACGCGGAGCAATGCCGAATCGTAGCTGGGGTAATTACAAACGGGTTTTGCTTATTGTTTAAAATTGTACTTTAGGTAAATCTATATATATAAAGACAAATGTCCCGACTGACTGACTGACTGACTCATCAACGCCCAGCCCAAACCCCTGAACCTAGAAACATGAAATTCGAGGGGTGTATTCCTCTTATGACGTAAGCACCCACTAAGAATGGATTTTTAGAAATTCGACCCTTAAGGGTGTGAAAAGGGTTAAAATCTATTTTCACGGATTCGTCAATATCTCTTAGGCCCGATGAGATATCGACTTGGTTCTTGCTTACGAAGGTCACCCATACAAATGCTTAAAAACATAACGTCTTTTTTAAATTACGAACGGGTTTTGCTTATTTTTTGAAATTATAATTTATGTTGATAATCTACCTTGAAAAAATCCAAGTAATATCTTTACCTTGGAAAAATCAAAGTAATCATGAGACCCGGTAGTGTCTCGCGCCAAGTACGCGCGTAGCGATACCACCGTGGCTCTATTAACGCGACGCAACGAGTTGCGAGTACCCGAGATTTTGAGATCTCGATAACTAGCGAACGGATTAAGTTTCGACTAAGCTTAATGGATAGCTTGGACCAAATTCGTATAATAAAAGTGTTTTTATTTTTCCGCTACGTGCCCTACAAGCGGAGATATTGCGATGCAAAACTCGAAGCTGAAAATTTACAATTAAGAAACGTCGTTCTCCGTTTGCTGTGTTCGCCACTGCGGCCCCCTTCGCATCCCCCCACCCAACCCTGTACAGAGTGGACCTCGCTTTAACTTACAAAGCATACTTTTCATATACCAACTATTCTCTGTTTTAACAAATTATATCTGCTACAGATATTAAGCGTCGAAGTTAACAAAGCAGAAATAATTTGTTAAAGCAAAGAATAGTTGGTATATAAAAAGTACATATTTATATAACAACTATTTATCGTACATATAAATATGTACTTTTCATATATCAACTATTCTCTGCTTTAACAAATTATTTCTGTTTTGTTAACTTCGACGCTTAATATCTGTACAGCACATTCTCTGCTATAATAAAAAGTCTGTTCAATATACAAACGATTCGCTGCTTTAAATAACTTTCTTTCGTTCATACATCGTCAATTATAACTTTGACACTCGGATTACCGCATTCTTTGACGCAACGGCTGAAATCGATTTTGACTCCAATAAACTTTTGTTTGATTGTAATGAACAATATTATCTCATGACATGATAAAGATGAATTAAAATTATGTTAGTGTTTGTTCGTACTTTTGCTCCAATTCTATTGCTTCAGATTTAAATTTCTTCATCGTATTGTTCATTTCCTCTGTTGTCTATGTACTAACTCATGTCTACAATGGGGCGAGAAGTCCTCCGGGGCGAAGCCCGCGGGTAACCAGCTAGTACTTTTATACGTAGAATAATGAAAGGAATTGAACAATGTAAAGAAAACAGACAAATTTATTTTAAAGAGTTTGATTGCATTTTGTGTACAAACTTTATTTTGAAAAATTACAAATGTAAAAATTAATATTATTATTTGATTTCTTTGATTATTTAGCCATGTATAAAAGCACTAAGGTAAAGTCATCGAATAGTGAATACTTTACAAGATATTTCATATTTCATATTAAAAATATTATGACAAAATTTGAAATATCTCAGTAAATTCTTAACAAAAGAGAACTTTATTATAATGTTTTAAAAATGTCTTGGCAAAGGCTACAAGAATATGCTATAAAAAATAGGAGCTTCTATATAAAAAATTTAAGGTGTTCTTCATCAAGAGAACTTTAAACTTTTTAGATAAAACCCCATAGGGAGTTAAATAAAAAATAGTTTTATTGCATATTGTTATAGTCCTTGTCGAGACGTTTTCAAAACACTATAATGCTCTCTTTCTTTAAGAAATTCCTGAGATATTTTCAGAAAGAAGCACGGTAGCGCATCTTTCTGTGGTAGCTTGCAATGACACTGATAGTAGGTGACGCATAATGGTTTTGATTAACCCGTAAGTAAATTTCAGTTGAGAGCAAATATAAGCAGGTCCAGGCGAAGCAAAATCATGACATCCGCAAGACATATCTTTGCCAGCAACATTGCTGCGATGATATAAATATATAAAACTATATTTTCCAAAATAACACGTATGTTTTTCAAATATTAAAAAATGTTTTCAAATGTAAAACAATATTATTTCTTCAAATCTTAAATTAATATTGGTTTCCCATTAAAAAGCAATTAATATCCAATATAATACATTGGGTAAATATTATTACTTAACATTGGTTCAATGCCATTGGACCAATATTACTACTTAGGTATTGGCTATATGTATAACAGGAAGGGTCTACCTTACAATGTTGGTCCAATGTTAAAATGCAATAAATATCTGATATAAGAAATTGGGTAAATATTATTACTTAACATTGATTCAATGCCATTGGACCAATATTGCTATTTAGGTATTGGCTATACAGGGTGTTCCAGACCTCACGTATAACCCGTTAATGACAGATTCCTGAGATTATTTGGAGGCAAAAATCCTAATGCCAAAATGTCGAGGCTGCTACAGTATTTGAACGGGAAAGGTTTAAAGTTTACCAATCAGTTTGTCTAAATTTCGCGCGCTCAGGGATGTCGCATATCGAAACGGCTCTTCCACACTTCACTCAACTCGACAGAAATATTTGAAATTATTATTTCTTTTATTTTTTCGTGCACTATTCTCAAGACTGACTTCCTAAATTGTTGTACGAAAACAGGATACATGTCGAATTGCAAAGTATTCATGTAAAGCGTGCCACGGACAAATGACATTTAATTCTCATAATCGGTACAAAGTATGATGTGCTGCATAAAATGTCGATTAGGAAAAAAGATATTATTGAGAAAAAAATACTATAAATACTACCATGTTTGGAAATAATTTAAAAAATTGTTTTATTAATTTTTTTGAAGAAATACGGTTTTCCAGAATGTAGACAAATAAATTATAATGTAGTTTTGCAATTGCTGTATCGCGTGCGAGAAACAGACTTTCTAGAGCCCAACAGACAAATTAATGTTGTCGTTGAACGTTGCATTAGTACGATACAAAACGCAGAAGTGGTCTTCCAAACTGTGAACGATACATCGGCTGTCATTGAATGGAAACCGATCTTGAATTATTGTAGTCTTGCAATTCTACACATAGCAACTGCAAAAAAGATGCGTATCGTTCACAGTTTGGAAGACCACTTCTCCGTTCTGTATCATACGAATGCAACGTTCAACGACAACATTAATTTGTCTGTTGGGTTCTAGAAAGTCTGTTTCTCGCACGCAATACAGCAATCGCAAAACTACATTATAATTTATTTGTCTACATTCTGGAAAACGTACTTCTTCAAAAAAATTAATAAAACAATTTTTAAAATTATTTCCAAACATGGTAGTATTTATAGTATTTTTTTTCTCAATAATATTTTTTTTCCTAATCGACATTTTATGCAGCACATTATACTTTGTACCGATTATGAGAATTAAATGTCATTTGTCCGCGGCACGCTTTACATGAATACTTTACAATTCGACATGTATCCTGTTTTCGTACAACAATTTAGGAAGTCAGTCTAGAGAATAGAGCACGAAAAAATAAAAAAAATAATAATTTCAAATATTTCTATCGAGTTGAGTGATGTGTGGAAGAGCCGTTTCGATATGCGACATCCCTGAGCGCGCGAAATTTAGACAAGCTGATTGGTCAACTTTAAACCTTTCCCGTTCAAATACTGTATCAGCCTCGACATTTTGGCATTAGGATTTTTGCCTCCAAATAATCTCAGGGATCTGTCATTAACGGGTTATACGTGAGGTCTGGAACACCCTGTATAACAGGGAGGGTCTACCTTACAATGTTGGTCCAATGTTGGGGATCAATTCAGACCCAATTTATAATATTGCATTTATATTATTTCCCAATATTTCGCCAATGCACTGTGCTACTAGGGTCTTCTGTAAACTGTCTGCAAGTGTACTTGAAAAAATAAATAAATAAATTTATCTTATAATTGTAATTCATGCCATTTAATAAGACCTGTCCGTGCGGTCACATAGCGCCTAAACGACGCGTCAGAAAACATGGGTTGCTTGACAAAAAATAATTCTTTCTGCGAGACCTATCGTTCCTCAGAGTTTGGTGCAGAGGTCCTAAAACACCCTGTATTTATTGATTTTTCTTTATTATTACAGAACAATAAAAAAAATTCCAATTTTTTAAAATATGGCGCCGTGTTTGAAAAAATTTCAAAAAATTGGGAAGATAGTCTTTTATGTAACATACATTATAAATTTTTTCCAACATTTCATCTCTTAAGGAGCGTGCGAAAAAAATGTTTAAATATTTTAAACGATTCTGCAAGTCAAGTTTTAGCGTGAAAATTTCTAAAGAAAAACATATTGATAGTGCTTTAAATGATTTACGATATGAGACAAAGCTCATCTCGATATCTATAATAGCGGCGGAGAAAAAAAATAAAATGTAAGAAATACATATTTTATGATATTCCGGCAATGGGGCGAGATAGAGATATGGAATTCTCCACAGATAATGTTTTCAATGATACCTTCAAGTTGTCCCTAATCCAAATTAATTTTGTTTGGGGGCCGCTAGCTCCCCTCTTATCCTGCTATATCCTTCACATTTTAAAAATTTTGCATTATTTCTGCTAAAGTAAATTTTGTTACTGTACTGTATAATTTGACCGTTAATTTTCTTTTTCGTTGTACATTGCCGGGATTTTCCGTAATGGATATTGTGCTAAATGTGGTATCTCACATCTGCACAACTTAAAAGTGATTGGCCATTTCGAACGCGAGATAATCACAATCAAAAATTGCATTTTTTCCATGTATTGCATGCACAAAGCATACACAGAAATCTCGTATTTTGAATTGTAATAATTAGAGCCAATTTAAGAAAGTGATGAAAAACGGATATATTATAGTAGAAAAACACTTAGGGAATACTAGTTAGAAAAAACCAAAATTATTGACCATTTAGATTTAGAAATACAATAAAAAATAGACCTTGATTTTCACGATTATTCAACTGGAGGAGAAAAATAACAGAATTGTCTTTTGTTCTGTGTGTGAGGGACAGAACTCCAAGAGTTTTCAGTCTGTGACCGTAAACAGTCGGATGTTTTCACGCCAATTTAGAGTATAAAATTTTGGATACTGTCGCGATACAACTATTTTAAGTCTGTAAATGACCACGCTATTACTTCTTCATCTTCTGCGTGGAGTTCAACAAAATTGCAATTTACATTGTTTTTTATAACTTTATATATTTCTCAATAAGAAAAATTTGAGCATATAACATTCGTTACGTAAAATCTCGGCAATTCAAAACAGAAAAAAAAATTAATGGTCAAATTATACAGTACAGTAACAATTTAATTTACCAGAATACTACACAATAATGATTAAAATATAATGTTTATAACAAAAATATGATTTGTATAATTTTGATTATATATTTTACATTATATATTATGTCATTCATACTATACATACATTCTTCCTACAAGAAATTTCCGAAGAAATCAATGTGCTGTGCCACTTGGTGAAGCCAGCGACGCGAGCACGACACGGCATCTTAGTCATTAAAATTATATAAAAAATAGAATCCATCGTTTCTTCATAAAATAAAAAATGTGTACTTTCAGAATAAAGTAGAAAATAAGATAGCATTATTTAAAAAATTTAAAATAATGTACTTTTTAGTGAAAAAAATAATTTAACATTTTAATTGCTTATAACAATTGGAATTTGCAATTTCTTGTAACTTACACTATTTTTTTCGAAAAGATTGTCTCCTCAGCTTTAAAATGCTTTCTTAAAGATTTTGCTACGACAAATATAACCAGAGATATCAATATAACCAGAGATATTTATTTTTGAAGTTGAACGGAACGCAGCGCGTAAAGCGGAGTCTACAATGAGAATTTAGGGCATAAAATTTAAGTTTTAAGCATTAAGCCGTAAGAAATTGACAAATCACAATTGAATGTGAGAAGAACAATTGACTGTGATTGGTCAATTTCTTAAGAGTCCCGCTTAAGAGAACCGAGACGGATAACAGGAAAATTTGGCTTAGCCGCTGCTAGCTCGCTTCGTGCCCACCGTAAAGTGGAGTTTACAATGAGAATTTAGGAGGTAAAATTTAAGCTTTAAGCCATAAGAAATTGACCAATCACAGTCGAATGTTCTTCTCACGTTCGACTGTGATTTGTCAATTTGTTACGGCTTAATGCTTAAAACTTAAATTTTACGTCTTGAATTCTTATTGTAGACTCCGTTTAACGTGATACGTGAGACAAGGACAAAGCGATTGTTTATCGGTCCTTGTCTGACTCATTCACTTCATTGATTTTCAGTATTATGGCCATTATGGGCATAGCACGGAACAGAACCAACAGATCGTGCACATAACGTGTTACCCATCAGTTCGTGGACATGGCTACGTAGTTCAAGGTCCACACTTTATGGACATAGAGGCGCTTCAAAGTAAGGTGACACCTAAATCGCGCCCATGACCGCTCTCATTCTTCTCTCTGACGTGACATATATATCTCTTTATTTACCATCACTAGATGGCAGTATTAAGAGACGAGCATAATTCCTCTGCCGACGTAACTTTGTACTAAGCAGTATTGCAACGAGCCAAGCACGAGCGAGAGAAGTGATCAAAAAATGGCATCCGCGCCGACGTCGCACAATGAGGTTTCCCAGGAATTTTCTGTCAACAAACTCATCCGTGTCGGTTATTATGAACTGGAAAAAACTATTGGTAAAGGAAATTTTGCCGTAGTTAAAATGGCCACTCACGTCGTAACGAAATCCAAGGTAAAAGACGCCGTAAAAGCCTTTTAGTCGATCCGTCATTTTGTCGTTTATATCTTCTGAATATCTATGTGGATACTTCTTTTATTGTCTTTAGTTTTATATTTTTAGCATTTAATTATACCGTTTAATCGTTTTAATATATTTATGTTTCGTAGCTGTATTTAATCAATTAATATTTAAAGAAATATATTAATCATTGTTGAGAGAGATACATTGTTGCCTTATTTGAAATATGTAATTTATATAAATATCATAAATCTTATTTATATTTACACGTTAAACGTTCTAAGCAAATACGCAACAGTAATATATCAGTAGCAGAAACATTTTTTTTTCTTGTAATTTTAAAATTGGTTTGTAGCTTAGTTTTAAATTTGTATATCCAAACTTGTATTCTTTTAATTAAAATGTGGGATTAACGAGAAAAAGGAAATAGTGACTACACATATTATACATGAGTGCGTCCACAGATACACACACAACATAGAGTAACTAGTGAGGCTATATGTTTATTATATATTCTGAATTAATTGTATTGAAAAGTATTAGACTTAATAATATAGCTCAATTCTGTGACGACACGCTAATACGTTTGATTTTATAGTTATATGAACATTACGTCAAAAGTAACAATTTACTAGTACTTCATGTATATACATATATGTATACTTACTTATACAGGATGGACCTGAAATAGTTGGTCAAAATCAGGGATTGGATTGGGTTCGTCATAAGGATGAAGAAAGTTTTCATAAACGTTAGTTTAAAAACGCATCCAGCAGGAGTTACGACTCATTTAACTATTAATACCTGATTCAGAAAAATGGAAGACTGAAAGGAAAAAACTTTATTTTTATTTACAGAAGTTGTTGAAAATGTCTACTGTTAACTAAAACACACGCTTACGTGATGATCGCATTATCAACAGCTGCACAATTATGAGAAATATGCCAGGAATCTTTGAGCGTGTTAGACAGTCAATGGTTAGACGGATGAAAGCGTGTGTTTTAGTTAACGGTGGACATTTTCAACAACTGTAAATAAAAATGAAGTTTTTTCCTTTTATAGCCTTCTATTTTTCTGAATCAGGTATTAATAATTATTATAAATGAATCGTAACTACTGCGGGATGCGTTTTTGGATTAATGTTTATGGGAACTTTTTTCATCCTTATGACGAGCCTAATCCAATCCCTGATTTTGACCAACTATTTCAGGACCACCCTGATATGTACCTACTTACAATTAGTTACATACAGTATACTATAGTTGGAAGGTATATACTAGATAATCTGCTCTTGTACTTTTCTATGAAATTATATATATTTTTTGGAGTAAATTTATTTCTTTTATTATTTGCGTCGAAAAGGTTACACAAATTTGTGAAGAAATGCATGCAAATCGCTTGTTTTACCAAACTTGAAAATTGCTTTTTTGATTGTTAATTTTTTAATGTATAGCGATTCACCTTTTTTTATTCAGTTTAGTGGCTATTATCTACCACCTAAGATCTGAATCCTTTTCTGAAAATATCTTGTATACAACTATAAAACTTGTGCTACACAACAAAAAATCGGACCAATAAGTCAATTCTTATCACATCAATAAATTATTTAATTAATTGTGATATAAAGGAAACATAAGGTGTACATATATGCTATCTATATTTAAATATATTTATTTCATCGACAAAATATTGCTTATATACCATCTATTAATTTATTAATATATATATATATACACATATCTGGATACATACAGAGTATAAAATTAAAAATATTACAAGCTATTATTTTTGAACTTATTAAAACACAACAAAGTTATTTCTTGCATTTTTGCAATTAGGGTTGTTTATATATATATAATATATATATGGAGTGTTACTGCTGGACAACTCACAATCAGAAGGGACCAAGATTATTTTTATATATAAAGGACGATGGGTAAAGTAACCTGATTTTTTCCCCGCCGATGGAACCTTTTTTATATACATGTTTTCTTATATTTTTTGATATACTGAATTATTATCAAACGTTTATTTCAAAGCTATGATGGAAAAAGAGCGAAAGAGATCACATTCAAAGTATCAGTTTTGTAAAAATCTGAACAAAAACTCAAGAATATATGAAATTTTCTTACCCTTTCTTTCTCTTTCTACTACCTTCTACCCATCCCCTCTACTCTTATTTAACTAACATCACTCATTTTAATATAAAATAATCAGAGCAGTGAACAACTTTTCTCTGCGCCAGGATTGCCACCTCAGTCTGTGTCAGTCTAAGTTTTAGAAAAAAAAAACAATCTCTTTTCTTAAATATCTGACATCTATTTTTTCTTGTATATCTAAAAAAATGTATGCATGGTGGATTTAATTACTTTTAGATGTGGAATTATTACATATTTATTAATTAAGCAAAGATTAAATCTATTTTTTCCCCAAATTTATTCTTTTTAAAAAAATATGGAGAACGTACCCCCCCCCCCCTATATCTTAATTATTTCCAGAGAGATATATTTTTGCACAAATTTGTACAGTTTGAAAATATATGGAGGGAGAGAGAGAGGAAAAGGGGAAGAATGGGAAGAAAAAGGGGAACAAAGCGGATTAGTTTGGAGCAGTTTTAGGTAGGGTTTTGATTATGTTGGATTAGATTGAGTGATAATTTAGGCTAGTTCTTTTGTTAGAATGAGTGATATTAGGTTAAAGGGTTAGGTTACCTTGCCAATTTCGACAGTTAAATTTAATAATTTTTTTGCGTTAAACATTAAAAAAAAGGTAAAAAGGGTATAAATTGAACGAAAAGAAGTTTCTGTTTAATAT
The DNA here is from genome assembly GCA_030770355.1 of Harpagoxenus sublaevis. Taxonomy (NCBI): domain Eukaryota; kingdom Metazoa; phylum Arthropoda; class Insecta; order Hymenoptera; family Formicidae; genus Harpagoxenus; species Harpagoxenus sublaevis. The sequence goes on along the minus strand of JASTWR010000556.1, from coordinate 9,886 downwards.
TTTTTAAAAATTGAAAATAACAAAAAGTTCTGTCTTTTTCTCGCTCCTTATTTTTGCGGTAGTAACTCTGGTGCTGATGATTTTTCGTTTACGAGCAACTAAAATAAAAAAATCAAACAGATTATTGATCTACAGCCACTCGGTCGATTATCGTACGGGTTTTTCAAAATTCGGAAAAATAACATTTTTACCGAATTTGAAATTTTTTTTCCATATTTTGAGAAAAGTTTTGGTACTTACTTTTTTTACATAGAAAAATTCGAGAACTAATTTTTTCGAAAAATTTGTACCATGACCGATAGACACTCATGACGATCAATTTAAGCCTTTATTTATTAAAATTGTTCCAGATTTTAAATAGTAAAGTAATCATCAGCACCAGCTCGAAAAATGCCTGTACAGCGGATGCTGACAGGTCTTCAGTTTAAAGTCGTGTAACTCGGCGAATAATTATACTTTTTTAATTAAAATAATTGTATCTTAATTTTAACATTATAAGCTATAGATTTCATGAAAAAAATGTTGATTTTTTTTTAATGTCAAGGTGGCCTAACCCTTTAAGTAAGAGTAGAGAGGGTAGGGTGGGAAGTAATGAGAATAAGAGAAGAAAAGGTAAGAAAATGTAATATATTCTTGAGTTGTTCAGATTTTTATAAATCTGCTACTTTCAGTGCAATTTTCGTTATTTTCTTATCATATCAGCTTGAAATAAACGTTTGATAATGATTCAGCATGTCAAAAAATATAAAAAAAACATGCGTATAATAAGAAAGAAATCCATCCGTTCCATCAACGCAACGGGGCAAAAATCAGGTTACTTTACTTATCGTCCTTATAGTTTTTATATAAATTGATAATTGTCATGATTTTGCATCTCAAAATATTAAGATTATTAAAAAGCAAGCAAATATTTTAGATTTTATTTTGATACATTTTGACAAAATATGAAATGTACAATATTCTCTCTGTATTACAATAACCTTACTTTTATACTTTTAAATATAAGATGATTAAAAAAGATACATTTACGTGTGATTTTTTTATATTTATAAGTGAACTTATAAATATAATACATTTAACTTATATTTAAAGATGCGTAATATGCAATTGCTCTTCTCATATTTTCTTACATAAATGCAGTTACATGTTTTATTACACCAAATAATGCACTGCATAAAATATTCAGATACTAATATAAAATATTCAGATAAAATTATTGAAATACAAATGTTTTATGAAATATCTTTTATTAGAATTACTTACTTTTCGATGATAATATATTACCTTAATATTTTTACATGCAGGATGATAAGAACGTAAGAAAAGAATGGTAAATGAAAAAATACGAAAAATATTGACTTCTTAATCTCTTTCTGCTATCCGGAAATCTTGCAATACTCTATACAGGGTGTTTCAGAATTGCACGACACTATTATAAGGAAATACTTTCTAGGTCAGAAATGAACAAAAAAGTTTATATGAACATATGTCCCACAAACTTATATTTATTAGTAAGATATTAAAGAGTGAAGATTATGTTTACCAGTAAAACATTTAAAGTATGTTTTTGAAGTGGCCGCTGTTTTGTTGAATGTAGCATTTAGCACGATGTATCCATGTTTCTCTGGCTATTAAATGGTTACCACAATCGCCCGATTTAACACCGCACTGTTTTCTATGGGGTTGGATGAAGTCTTTAGTTTATTGTAGACCTATTGGCACGCAAGAAGAATTAAGAAATCGTATAATGGAAGTTGCAGCAACTATCAGAAATAATGATGATGCCATAAGATACGCCAGAGAAATATGGATACATCGTGCTGAATGCTGCATTCAACAAAACGACGGCCACTTCGAAAACTTTAAGTGTTTTACTGTTAAACATAATCTTTACTTTTTAATATCTTACTAATAAATAAGTTTGGGACATATGTTTATATAAACTTTTTTGTTTATTTTGACCTAGAAAATATTTCCCTAATTGCAATTCTGAAACACCCTGTATATTATGTAAAATGTGCATATTAAACTCTTAAATATTAAAAAAGATTGGTAAACCTAGACAATTAGGGCCTATATGAGAAATCAATCGCCACTTAAATATGTTGTAGGGAAGGTCTTTCTGAGTAATTCTACGCAAGAAAAAAGTGGGGGACGGCATTGGTCGAATTGGCACGACACCCGCACGGTATACGGGAGGTTCCAGGTTCAAACCCTGGCTGGGGTGATATTTTTTCGCAATAAAAATTTAAACTATTTAATTTAGAAATTACATCAACTGACCAAAACCCATGGTCGAAATTAATAATGTCTTGACGATTGATCCGAAAATGTGCTGTGTGAATCCGACAAACCAAGTTGGCTCACAGTTTTTCAATATTCATATCGGAAAATACGTTATATATTGCCAGTCGCGGTCGATTTAAATTACTTTAATTGTTAATGCTTTTTATTAGATATTATAAACCTATAGGTTAGTGACGCGCTTTATAAGTATGCGTTTTGTAAGTTGAAGCACATACTTGTAAGTTGAAACGAGGTCCACCCTATACAGGGTTGGGAGGGAGGGTGCAGGTATGGGGGGCGACCCCCTCCCCTTCGCAACCCCCGACTTGTGTGAAACGCGCTCCTCTGTCCACGCATGTACTTTGGTATATTAGTCTCTCATATACAGGGTGTCCCATTTTAACTTAGACAGCTGAATAACTTGAAAAATTGCAATGTAATCAAAAAATGTTTTAGACAAAAGTCGTATGGTTTTAAGGGGGACATAAGATGGTGGCAATGATTTGACCTTGGATGGTCGTTTGAAGCTCACGTGAACGTTACCTCCAATTTTTTACATGCAACCCCCTATATTGTAGTATATCGTTTGAAAGGGCATAAAATAAGAAAATTTTTGGCTCTAACCAGAGGTTAATACGTTGACCCGTTCGGGAGTTATTTAAGGTCAAAAATTGACTTTTTCCAACTTTGATCTTAAATAACTCCCGAACGGAACGTCTATTAAGCTGGCACAGCCATTTCAGCACAATCAAATGCAACCTATCTGATAATTAATTGCTATTTAATTGCTAATTAATTGCTCTATTCGCGATTTTTTTGCTCCAGCCAATTCGCTAAAAACAATGGCTGTGCTGGCTTAAGACTAAAGTTAGCACAGCCATAAAGAAAAAAAGCGGGAAACTAAAAATCAAATACGTATTTTTTTAGTTCTATTTAATTGCTAATTAATTGCTCCATTCCCGATTTTTTTCTCCAGCCGATTCGCTACAAATAATGGCTGTGCTAGCTTCAGACTAAAGTTATCACAGTCGTAAAGAAAAAAAAGCAGGAAACTAAAAATCAAATACGTATTTTTGTAGTTCTATTTAATTGCTAATTAATTGCTCTATTCCCGATTTTTTTGCTCCAGCCGATTCGCTAAAAACAATGGCTGTGCTAGCTTAAGACTAAAGTTATCACAGTCGTAAAGAAAAAAAAGCGGAAAACTAAAAATCAAATACGTATTTCTTTAGTAAAATAAGAAAAATTTTGGCGCAAACCAGAGGTCGATACGTTAATCCGTTCAGGAGTTATTTAAAGTCAAAGTTGGAAAAAGTCAATTTTTGACCTTAAATAACTCCCGAACGGGTCAACGTATTAACCTCTGGTTAGCGCCAAAAATTTTCTTATTTTATGCCCTTTTAAACGATATACTACAATATAGGGGGTTGCATGTAAGAAATTGGAGGTAACGTTCACGTGAGCTTCGAACGACCATCCAAGGTCAAATCATTGCCACCATCTTATGTCCCCCTTGAAACCATACGACTTTTGTCTAAAACATTTTTTGATTACATTGCAATTTTTCATGTTATTCAGCTGTCTAAGTTAAAATGGGACACCCTGTATATATCTCAAATACTCAAAATAACTGTCGATTAAGCAAATTTCAATTTGCTATATCTTCTAAATCAATGCCGTCCCCTACTTTTTTCTTGCGTAGAATTACTCAGAAAGACCTCCTTTACAACATATTTAAGTGGCGATTGATTCCTCGTATAGGCCCTAATTGTCTAGGTTTACCAAAAAATTTTGTCACTTATAGCTATCTAAAAAAACACATTTTTAACGTTGTATATACATATGCAGGGTATCCCATTTTAAAAATAACCTCAAATATCTCTTAAACATTTGAAAGAAAAATGTTTCAGATAAAGGTTGGAGGGCTCAAAGGAGGTCAATAGACGATTTTACTAGATTTTGTTTCAGGTGCTCCTGTTGGACCCAGTGGGGACCAAGTCAAAATTTTTAAATGAAAACCCCCATTTTTTATTATAACATCTTGTTCTACTAATTAATTTGATTAACTTTTGTCTAAAACATTTTTTTATTTGCCTAATATTTTCGAGATATTCAAGTAAAACGGTCACTTTTTCAATATTTAGCTTACGATATCTCGATAATTGTTTGCCGGAGAGAAAAGTGGTACAGGACTTTTTGACTTGATTTGGTCTCAAGAATATGCTGTTGCAGTACATCTCCTTGGAGCTTTCATGTATACACAAGTAGGGGAAACGTGTACATAATGATCCCTCGGGCAAAACGATCCCCACTGATTTTAACGAAAATAATAATGCCTTCTCGCGGAAACATTAAGAGATTTCTTCGCAGGAATCAATATGTCAATTAAGTGTAATGGTGGATCGCGTCGACGCGCCATCAAGTTCTTTTTCTTAAAAAATATAAGATTTGCTGTTGTGATGTAAGGTAAGAGTTATTTTGATTACCGGGCAAAGTACATTCATGCATGATTATTATATTCTATTACTGTACTTCAGTACCTACTAAGTTTATGTTTTTATAGTGGTTTGATTTCCGGCTTAATTTTACGTTAGATTTTAATATTGAAATGACGAAATGTCATTTGGGGCAAAATAATCCCTCCATGCGTGTGCAAAACGATCCCAGGATTATTTTACCCTAACCTCTTTGTTATTTGTGCTAGATGATTATTCTTGTGACTTTTGTATTTCCAATCCATTTAGTAAATAATTTTATAATTCTATAATTTTGTATTTAATTTTATTTATTTTTCTTTATAATTTTATAATTTCTATTTAGGTACTTGACATTCATAGTTTTATCTAATGTTTAAAATTTTTAATTTAATTTTGTTTAAATTTTAATTACGTTAATTATAATTATATATTTTTTATGATAATAAATAATATACTGACCTATTTTTGTGTAATAATCCCCAGGGATGATTTTGTCCATATAGCCCAGTCAAATGGGTATTTGGGTAGGAAATAATACTACTAGCGCTGTAACTAGCGTAGAAGTGTGTCTTTTGGGGTTGTAATGAAGATACTAAAAGCCCACCCCCGTACCATTGTTGTAGCAAAAATGGGGGTGCAAAAAAAGTCCAAAAAATTGGTTTTTTGCCAATAACTCGAAAAGTATCACAATTAGGGGAAAAAGTGAAGACGTGAAAGTTGTAGAGAATGAAATTTTACACAGAAAAGGTCTATAAAAAAATTGTGTACGACCAATTGCAGTCGATCTAGATTTTTTTGAAATAATACGTATTTCATGAGAAATGAAAAACACGTGAGCGCGTCGCGCATTTTTTATCGATAGTTCGAAAATGGCGACTTGAATAAAAAAATAGTTTAAATAAAAGTTATAGACAATTTAATTACAAACAATTTACATTTTAATTTTTTTTGATACGATCAATATTGACAGAGATATGAATTTTCTAAAACATTTATTATCGCTCCTCGAGTACGATTTTTAGTGGTAAAATCGCTTGTAACTCAACATCTGTAAGTTTAACGCAAATATTACATCTTATGAAAGTAAAATATAATTAAATTTCGAAAATTTTGATGTATATACAAACTTATTTTGGATATATGCGTGTGATAATGCCAATAAACATAAAAAATTGTAATTTTTTGTGGATTTTGTCAAAAAAAGTCACTTTCGGTTAGCTGTAGGAAATGTCTCTCTACATTTTTTGAAGAGAATTAAATTATCTTTAAAATGGCTTTTTGTTCATTTTCGTACGATCTTTTGTTAACAAGTTACAGCTGTTTAAAAATTTTAGGAAAAATACAATTTCATACAAAATTAATAATATATTGAAAAAATATATGCGTAATAATTTTTTAAAAATTGGATTTCACTTATTTTTAGTAGTTTATATGTGTGTGAAAGTAATGCAGCACTACAAGTTCATCGAAAGGTATGTTTTTTTTAAAAAAGGAACCCCCGAAAAGTGGTTTTTTAAAGAAATTATGCAAAAGTGGCATTTTTATTTAGTTTTTTGCATGTATTTTTTTTAAAATTGATTTTACGAAGAAATTTTATCAGATCAAAATTAAAGCTGATAAAATTTCCTACAAAATTGATACTTTGATATTCGATTTGTAATAAGTAGTATTATGAAATAGACAATTAAAAATGCTTGTGATTTTGAATTTGCAGAAGTGAAATTTTGGAGCATTTGCAAAGTTAAAAATAATGTACTTAACAAATTTTTAAAATTTTTTCAAGTATTGGAAGTCATTTTGCATACATTTAGGTGTCATTCAGTTCCGCTGCAATATTTTTAGGACGAATAGTACACAAGAAATGTCCTGGCGTCGGATAGCATGGGGCGAGCAGGTAGTCGGGCTTCAGTGTGGGGTCAGTTATTCGTTGAATTCCTTAATTCTTTAATTCTTTTTATTCCTTAATTCTTTAATTCTTTAATTCATGTAGAGACATTTTGACCTACAGCTAACCGAAAGTGACTTTTTTTGACAAAATCCACAAAAAATGACAATTTTTCATGTTTATTAGCATTATCACACTGTGTATAAATCCAAATGAGTTTGTATATACATCAAAATTTTCGAAATTTAATTATATTTTACTTTCATAAGATGTAATATTTGCGTTAAACTTACAGATGTTGAGTTACAAGCGATTTTACCACTAAAAATCGTACTCGAGGAGCGATAATAAATGTTTTAGAAAATTCATATCTCTGTCAATATTGATCGTATCGAAAAAAATTAAAATGTAAATTGTTTGTAATTAAATTGTCTACAACTTTTATTTGAATTATTTTTTTATTTGAGTCGCCATTTTTGACCTATCGATAAAAAATGTGCGACGCGCTCACGTGTTTTTCATATGTCATGAAATACGTATTATTTCAAAAAAATCTAGATCGACTGCAATTGGTCGTACAAAATTTTTGTATAGACCTTTTTTGTGTAAAATTTCATTCTCTACAACTTTTACGTTTTCACTTTTTTCCCTAATTGTGATACTTTTTGAGTTATTGGCAAAAAACCAATTTTTTGAACTTTTTTGCACCCCCATTTTTGCTACGTCAATGGTACGGGGGTGGGCTTTTAGTATCTTTATTACAACCCCAAAAGACACACTTCCACGCTAGTTACAGCGCTGGTAGTATTATTTCCTACCTTGGCCAAAATTTCAGCCCATTTGACTGGGCTAATAAGGATTGTTTTGTACACCCCTGGTACCAAATAATCCCTTTACAAAATTTTGGTAAAATAAGTAAATATGTACCTACACTGAGAGAACAAATATTTTAATTTAAGTAAATAAGCTATTAGAGGCCACGTAATAAATAATTTTTTTTGAATTAAGTAATTTTTTTGGATTCAAATATTTTTTCTCTGAGAAATATTTGGACCAAATCAAGTCAAAAAGTCTTGTACTATTTTTCCCTCCGACAAACAATTATTGAGATATCGTAAGCTAAATATTGAAAATGTCACAAAGTTTTCTTTAATATCTCGAAAAATATTAGGCAAATAAAAAAATGTTTTAGACAAAAGTTAGTTAAATTAATTAGTAGAAAAAAATATGTTATAATAAAAAATAAGAATCTCCAATTAAAAAATTTAACTTGGACCCAACACAGGCCCCGGACACAAAATCTAATTAGATCGTTTATTGGCTCTTTCTAAACCCTTCAACTTTTATCTAAAACATTTTTCCAATAAACCAATACTTTCTGAGATAATTGGCGGAGATATAATTGGAACACGAAATAAAACTCACCCTGTATACATTATAAAATCGGTTGCAAAAATAAAAAACAATTCTTGGTTCAAAATAGATTATGTTATAAATTCAGTTTTAATGATTGAATTAAATTTTTATTTTTAACTTGTTTAACATAGGAGATGTATTGGAAAAGGAAAGTAGTGTTGAGGTGGATAACCTAGGCTACCCTATAATGAGGGAAGAGTTTAAGCTAGCATTAAAGAATTTAAAGAACAAAGTGCCAGGAGAGCACTATAGATGGATTACAGGCAGAAGTTTTAAGATGTGCAGGGCAAGAAGTACTAGATCGTTTATGTAAATTAGTTAGCTGTAAGTACGAAACGGGCAAGATTTTGGAAGATTATAAATGGTGCATCATAGTAACTACCAAAAAGGAGAGGTGCAAATACATGCAAAAATTCCAGATCGATTAGTTTAACTTCCCACGCGTCAAAAATTCTAGCTGGAATCATGCAAAGAATGATAAAGAAAAGGGTGGAAGAAATATTAGAGAAAGATCAATTTGTGTTCAAAAGAAATAAGGGAATACACGAGGATATTCTAGCTTTACGGGTAGTAATACAGCAGACAATAGAAAAAGGAAAGAAGACCTATATAGGATTTGTGGATTTAGAAGAAGCTTTCGACAACGTAGAAAGGAAAAAGATGTTCGAAATACTTAAAAATGTATAAGGGATGAAATATAGGGATAAGAGTGATACACAATTTGTGTAAAGAGCAAACGGCGATTATAGAAATTAAGCAAGAAAGTAGAGAGGTAGGTATTAGAAAGGAAGTGAGACAGGGATGCGCGTTGTCACCGCTAATTTTTAATTTGTATATTGAAGAGGCGATTAATATAGTATTAAGGACAGAGTAGCTTTCGGAATTAAGATGCAGGGTCAAACGATTAGGATGCTCAGATTCGCGAATAATGTAGCGATATTAGCATATAGCAAAGAAAAACTGAAAAAGTCCTTGAACGAAATGAAAGCAGTTTTGACAGAGGGTTACGGTATGAATATAACCTTAAAAAAACCAAAGTAATATAATTACCTTGAAAAAATTGAAGTAATATATTTATTACAAAAAAAAGAAATGATATCTTTAAATTATGCGCCAATTAAATATATATTATATGGAAAAATAACTATTGTTTTTTTAAAAAATGTATTCCCATTAAAGTGAAAAAATTAATATAAAATGTGAAAAATTTTAGTGAAAAAAACTTGGCGCTGCTAAACATAATAATATATATTAATGAAATAATTTCTATAAATAAAAAAAGTACTTGAAATTAATGTGTGAAAGTCTCTACATTTACATTGTAATTATTAATTTAATATTTGAAATTAGTTATTTATTGCTTCCAAATATTTTAAAATTTGGCAGCGCCAAGTTTTTTTTACTAAAATTTTTCACATTTTATATTAATTTTTTCACTTTAATGGGAATACATTTTTTTAAAAAACAATAGTTATTTTTTGATATAATATATATTTAATTGGCGCATAATTTAAAGATATAATTTTTTTTTTTTGTAATCAAGAGACACGGTAGTGTCTCGCGCCAAGTACGCGCGGAGCGAGACAGCCGTGGCTCTATATACGCGACGCGACGAGTTGCGAGTACCCGAGATTTTTAGATCTCGATAACCAGTGAACGGATCAAGTTCTAACTAGGCTTATCGTAAAGCTTGGACCAAATTTATATAAGCAAAGTGTTTTTATTTTTCCGTTACGTGTTCTACGAGCGGAGATATTGCGATGCAAAACTCAAAGCTGAAAATTTACAATTAAGAAACGTCCGACGTATTACTGTGCTGTGT